>OZ020568.1:31599770-31607270 GCA_963971475.1 Chrysops caecutiens | reverse complement strand
GTTGTTTCTTAGCGTCCTTGTGTTCGGCAGATCTGAAGGATGTCTCGGGCTTCGATTTGGCTCTTTGCGCTAGTCGTCGTTTTTTTAGGCATATTTTCCGTAGCTCAGCTATTTCGTCATTCCACCAGTAGGCCGCTTTTCTTGCATTCCGGGGTGATCCGTTACGGGGCATTGAGGCATTGCAAGCGTCATGTAACAGACGCATAGTTGCGTCAACAACTTGTCCCGCGTCTCTCAGTGTCATTTGCGATAAATTTTCTTCGGCTCTGTAGAGTTCCCTGAGTAACACCGTTTGGTTAAGTTTCCTAACATTCCATCTTTTTTGTCTTTTGTTTTCCCTTACGGGTTGTCTTTCTTGGCTCTTCGTTTTGACTTCCATCACGATGTACTGGTGATCGCTGCCGGTGTAGTCCTCAATCACCTTCCAATTTGCCAAGAGATGTCCTACATGCTCGGTCGTTAAAGTGATGTCCGGGATTGTTTCCGTGTAGCCTGGGCGCCTGAAGGTTGAGACGGAGCCTATGTTCTGCACCGTGAGGCAAAGTCTGGCTGCCATTTGAAGGATATATTTACCCCTGCTGTCGGTCGTTGGTGATCCCCATGCGGTTGATTTAGCATTAAAGTCTCCAGCCACAATGATATCTTTGTCTATTTCTCGGAGGGTGTCTTCAAGATCGTCAATTTTTTCACGAAAACTTGCCATGCTTTCATTTGGGGTGAGGTAGCAGCTAACGATGGTAAGTCGTGAGAATTTTACCCATACAAAACCGTTGTGGCTTCCATGCTCTATTATTGGATATTTAACGATGTCCGGGATCCATATTGCTGCGGTGTTTAATTTGTCTGGGAACCATCCATAAGTGTCCTTGTTTTTATACTGCTCGCTTATGATCACCGCTGAAGCTGCGTATTCCAGTGTGAGCTGAGTCAGTAGTTGATCGGCGGTTTTGCTTCTGTTCAAATTACCCTGGAGAATTTTCATCATCGTTTGTATTCTCTTGCATTTTCTAGGGCTATTTTATATGCCTGGCACCTTCCGGACCCCATTATGTGAGTCAACTGTGCTCCTTCATCTTTCAGGTCAGCACACAGTACGCATTTAAGTGGTGCGTTTAAGCAATTTCGCGCCTTGTGGTCTGTTTTCCCACATTTATAACACATGTTACTGCGGTCCGGCCCATCGCAATTTCTTGATATGTGCCCATATCCAAGGCACCTAAAGCATCTGGTAACAGTGAGTCGCCTGCTGATGCGGCAGACCACCCAACCAATTTTCATTTTTCCTGTAGCTAGGAGCTTGTCTGCGTGTTCATTGTTAAGTTCCACAAGTGCCATTTTCTGTCCCCTAGTGTTTGGACCTAGTACCGCTATTTTCCAAGGTTGCTCTAGTGTCTTGGCTTTGGGTGTCTCGGATAGTTTTTCCGCGTCATGTGCTCCAACTTCTCGCCGTGGGTCGGTTGACTTGAGGATTGTGTACAGGCTTTCCTCTATATCCTCCTTCTCAGCACATGCGTCCAGGTCACGGATTTCTATAGTTGTTCTCGTGCCTATCTCTCGTACGCTGCCTGATTCTCCGATTGCGTCCTTCACGGCCATGCCAAATTGTGCCACGTTCTTCGAATTTTTGTCCAGTACCAGCAATACTTCGCCAGCTCTAGTCTTACGTATAGTCCGCACTTTTGTCTCTGTCACTTCTGGGTCCACCGTTTTTTTCATTGCAGATAATACGTCCGCGTATGATTTGTTCTCTGCAGGCCTGATCAAGATAATCTCTGGCGCCTTCTCGGGTTTGGGCCTTGTACGGTGTCTTGTGGGTGGGTTGTTATCATCGGATACCGAACTCGTCCCGTTTCGTGCCTTGGGTTTATCGTTGGTGGGTCTGCGTCTTTTTCCAGAAACTTGCCACTCCTCTTTCTCGGGTTCGGGTCCCCTTTCGCGGGCCCTTTTTTCCGCATCCTGGTTAATTGGGCTTGTCGCCGCCCTCTTGCTTGTGTTTGGTGTTTCGACTTCCGAGTGCCCATTTCGTATGGCAGCCTTTTTGGTCTCCTTCTCCGCCTTTTGCCACGATTTGCGGCAGGTTGTGATAACTTCGAAAAGTTCCGACATTTCGTCCACACTGTCTTGAACAGTCTTGGATATATTCCTTTGCTTTTTGATTGCCATTTTTATCTCCCGGAGTGCTTTTCTGCATTTGGTGAGTGCGGCATCCTCTTCTGTCCTCATTTTGAGTATAAACTCCTGTCTTGGCGACCCTCCAATTTTATCCTGTCGAGGCGTATGAATTGGCGTTTCCTGTGCTTGCTCATGATTAACACTTTCATTTGGTCTGGTGCTTTCAGATTCAGTTTCGACTTGTTGCATATTTGAGCTTGATGCTATAGTCATGTTTCCTGAGCAGCATGAGCTACCTGGTGGTCCGTAGCCACTTTTTCCTGGTGGCGTTCGCATTAACATACCACTTCGTTTAAAGGCTGCTTGTGAAGTGACTTCACCTGCGTTTCCGTTACTGTGTTCTCCATGTTCTGGTACATTCTTTGTTTGTTTATTGTTTTCAATTGAATCCATATGTGTGTGTGCCAGCGCATCGTACGTAAGGGTGCGGGCCGTAATAGCTGGGAGCGGGTATACCCTCGGACATTTCCTACCCCAGTTCCCTGAGGCCCAGCCTACGCTTTACCAATTCCGGGATACACGGACGAATTGGCGCTCGCACGGGGCAACCCAGGCTTCTATCCTTGGGTCCAATACGTACTTCCTGATCAAGGTCCGAAGCGGCTGGTTCCTGATCGTACGTCGTGACAGACACCTCGGCAGAGCTAGCTCACATCAGCCTTGAGATTCAAGGCACTCCCAGTGTGTCACGACGTAGAACAATCCCTTCTTCTTTCTATTACGTCTCGTTGTGGTTTCGCACTTACAATTTTAGCCAATCACAGAAGCGGTTGCCTGCTGTAATTGTTACCGGGGGCCACCACGAGGAGGTAATGTAAGCACTTGTTCAGGAACACGTGTAGTTGCACATCTGGGTCAGCGACCGGTCAGATGCTACCCTACCGCTCCCAAACCAGGCCACGCCAATAATAATAATAATAATAATAATAATAATAATAATAATAATAATAATAATAATAATAATAATAATAATAATAATAATAATAATAATAATAATAATAATTATAATAATAATAATAATAATAATAATAATAATAATAATAATAATAATAATAATAATAATAATAATAATAATAATAATAATAATAATAATAATAATAATAATAATAATAATAGTAATAATCATAATAATAATAATAATAATAATAATAATAATAATAATAATAATAATAATAATAATAATAAAAATAATAATAATAATAATAATAATAATAATAATAATAATAATAATAATAATAATAATAATAATAATACTAATAATAATAATAATAATAATAATAATAATAATATTATTATTAATAATAATAATAATAATAATAATAATAATAATAATAATAATAATAATAATAATAATAATAACAATAATAATAATAATAATAATAATAATAATAATAATAATAATAATAATAATAATAATAATAACAATAATAATAATATTAATAATAATAATAATAATAATTATAACAATAATAATAATAATAATAATAATAATAACAATAATAATAATATTAATAATAATAATAAAAATAATAATAATAATAATAATAATAATAATAATAATAATAATAATAATAATAATACTAATAATAATAATAATAATAATAATAATAATAATAATAATAATAATAATAATAATAATAATAATCATAATAATAATAATAATAATAATAATAATAATAATCATAATAATAATAATAATAGTAATAATAATAATAATAATAATAATAATAATAATAATATTAAAAATAATAATAATAATAATAATAATAATAATAATAATAATATTAAAAATAATAATAATAATAATAATAATAATATTAATAATAATAATAATAATAATAATAATAATAATAATAATAATAATAATAATAATAATTATAATAATAATAATAATAATAATAATAATAATAATAATACTAATAATAATAATAATAATAATAATAATAATAATAATAATAATAATAATATTAAAAATAATAATAATAATAATAATAATAATAATAATAATAATAATATTAAAAATAATAATAATAATAATAATAATAATAATAATATTAAAAATAATAATAATAATAATAATAATAATAATAATAATAATAATAATAATAATAATAATAATAATAATAATAATAATAATAATAATAATTTTTTTTTTTTTTTTTTTTTTTTTATTTGGGGTTGTGAAAAATCCTTTATGGACACTCAGCAGCATGTCTGCTCCTGAGTAGTGTGGGAGTCTCTATACTAATAGCATACCCACTAAAAACACAAAAACCCAATCTAGACATAGGCCCATCCTGGAACCGTTTGCACATTACTTCAGGATGGTGTCTGTCGTTGCCCATTTAGAGGGTCTCGTCCGTTTTATTTTCTGCTCTTTTTTTCGTCGTCAGAATTTCCCTTGCAAAAACTGTCACCTTTTGCCAACGGTCTTCATTCTCAAGCATAAGTCCGATTATGTTGTCGGGGCTTATGCTTCCAAGATCTTTCTTCAGGTTGGCCCTTTGCGCGCCCCATCGTTCACACGTAAAGAAAGTGTGCTCCGCGTCATCTTCTACTTCAGGGCAGTAGGTGCATCCTGGAGTCTCTTCTTTTCCCATTCGGTGGAGGTACTTCTGGAAGTACCGATGGCCCGTCAAGAATTGTGTGAGGTAATAAGACACTTCTCCGTGTTTCCGGTTGATCCATGGCTCGAGTCGGGGGATCAGTCTAGCTGTCCATCGGCCTCTCCTTTCCTGTTCCCAACTTTCCTGCCATTTGCTCAAAGTGTCGCGCCTAGTCGCAATGCGAAGATTTTTGGTTCTCTGCTCCGGCATGGTACCATAGATAAGTTGTCTCTCCCTCGCGAGCAGATGAATTGGTACAACACCTGCGACCACCAACACTGCTGGTTCTGAAACTGTTCTGTACGAACTAGCTATTCTCATGGCTCCTCTCTTTTGAGTGGCGGCGTAGTATCGTCTGTAGCACTCTTTGTTAAGAGCTTCAGCCCATATTTCCGCTCCAAACAGCAGTATGGATTGTGCTACATTCATGAGGAGTCGCCGCTGGTTCTGTCGTGGACCTCTTATGTTTCCCATTAGTCGGCTTATCATTTCGGTGACTTTGGTGGCTTTCTCTGCCGCACTCTTTATATGTTTTCCAAAATAGAGTTTAGTGTCAAGGGTAATCCCAAGATATTTCACAGTAGGTTTGGTCTCCATTGGCTCATTATTAATTTGCATTGGGAGGATAGCTGGTATTCTTTTCCCGGTAAGCATTATGAGCTCCGTTTTGTGTGTAGCTAGCTTGAGTCCATGGTTGCTCATCCATTCCATCACCCGTCTCATTAACTGGTTGAGTTTCCACTGGGCCTGCTCCGTCGTTCGAGCTGCTACAATCCCAACTATATCGTCGGCATAACCGATTAAGTGGGTATCGGCAGGGAGTCCCATTCTGAGGATTCCGTCGTAGGCGACATTCCAGAGGTCCGGTCCCAATATGGATCCTTGGGCTGCTCCAGCGGTTAGTTCGCGGCGTCGTGGTCCTTCTGTCGTGTTGTATAAGAGAACCCGGTCTTTTAAATAATTTTGTAGCATCCTTTGTAGATAGGCTGGTATACTGAAGGTTGACTTCAGTTCTGTTAGAATATCGATCCATCTAACTGAATTGAAGGCGTTACATACGTCTAGGGTGGCCACTAAGGCAATCTTTCGGGAGTGGTGGTTTCCACACTTGGTCTCTTCTACTATTCGTAGGACAGAATCAACTGCGTCTATTATAGATCGACCCTTTCTGAAACCAAATTGTTTGGTTGATAAGTCACCTTTTGCTTCTATTGCCTTTAACAGTCTCGCTTTAAGAAGCTTTTCCAGCAGTTTCCCGGCTGTGTCCAGCATGCATAGTGGTCGGTAATTGGATGGAGTGCCGGCTTGTCCTTTACCTTTGTCGATAAGCATGAGTCTCTGCATCTTCCATCTTTCGTCAAATACTCCCTCTTTGAGGCACGAGTTGTACATATTTAGTAGGAGACCTGGGCATTGAGAAGCTGCGATTTTGAGCACCTCTGCGGGGATTCCATCAGGTCCTGGAGCTTTCCCTGGCTGAAGCGAGCTGGCAGCGATCTGAAGTTCCTCGACGCTGAAAAGCGGTATTAGATTGGCGGGTATTTCATCTTGTGGGTCCACCGGTCTTGGAGGGTGGGTTGGGAATAAGGCGTCAACTATTCTGGTCATGGTTCTAGCATCTTGGGTTGCACAGGGAGGTCTAGTCGTGAGTTTCGTCATTACTATCCGGTATCCTAGACCCCATGGATCCGCGTCTGCTTCTTTAATAAGGTTGTTCCAGCAGGCAATCCTGCTTTGCTTTATGGACCGTCTTAATTCTTTCTTTGCCTCCTTGTATTCAGCCGACAGGGTAGCTACTTCCGGCTTTAGCCTGGCCCTTTGGGCAAGTCGTCTTTTTCTCAAGCAATCCTTCCGTAAGCTTGCTATTTCGTTGTTCCACCAATAGACCGCCTTTTTGCCGTTTCGCGGGCCAATCCTCCGAGGCATGGCAGCATCACAGGCATCGGTTAATAAGCGCATTGTGACTTCGACTTTATTCCTGGCGTCATAGGCATGATAGGCGTGATCCCGTGTAATACTCGCAGCGCCTCTGGTGATATGGGCTGTCAATCTAGCTATGTTTAATTTCCTGACATTCCACTCCTTACGGTGGTGCTTGTGCGCCGCTAATTGGTTCGGCTCTCTTTCGTTCCCTAGTACCATTGATATATACTGATGATCACTGCCAGTGTAATCCTCAATAACACACCATTTGTGCATTAATGGCGCGGCACATTCCGATACTAAGGTTATGTCTGGGATCGTTTCTTTATATCCCGGTCGCCTAAATGTGGAGGTACTACCTATGTTTTGTACTGTTAGGCCCAGTCTGGCAGCCATAGCAAGGATGTATTTCCCTCTGCTGTCAGTTTCAGTCATGCCCCAAGCTGGTGCTTTAGCATTAAAATCACCCGCGATTATGATGTTACCATTCATTTCCCTGATGGTGTCCTCTAGGTCGTCGATTTTTGAACGAGATTGTGTTATGCTCTCGTTTGGGGTTAAATAACAGCTGAATATGGTATATTTTGTGCTTTTTATCCAGACGAAACTGTCTTTACATCCATACTCCATTACTGGTAGTTTCGGCGTGTCCTTGACCCAGATGGCTGCTGTGTTGCTCGTGTCTGTGTACCATCCTTGGGTGCGTCGATTCGCGTACTGCTCGCTGATGACGGCTACTGTTGTTTGATGTTCTATCACAAGTTGGTTGAGAAGTTGGTCAGCAGTTCGGCTCCTGTTA
>OZ020568.1:31438745-31592070 GCA_963971475.1 Chrysops caecutiens | reverse complement strand
TAATAATAATAATAATAATAATAATAATAATAATAATAATAATAATAATAATAATAATAATAATAATAATAATAATAATAATAATAATAATAATAATAATAATAATAATAATAATAATAATAATAATAATAATAATAATAATAATAATAATAATAATAATAATAATAATAATAATAATAATAATAATAATAATAATAATAATAATAATAATAATAATAATAATAATAATAATAATAATAATAATAATAATAATAATAATAATAATAATAATAATAATAATAATAATAATAATAATAATAATAATAATAATAATAATAATAATAATAATAATAATAATAATAATAATAATAATAATAATAATAATAATAATAATAATAATAATAATAATAATAATAATAATAATAATAATAATAATAATAATAATAATAATAATAATAATAATAATAATAATAATAATAATAATAATAATAATAATAATAATAATAATAATAATAATAATAATAATAATAATAATAATAATAATAATAATAATAATAATAATAATAATAATAATAATAATAATAATAATAATAATAATAATAATAATAATAATAATAATAATAATAATAATAATAATAATAATAATAATAATAATAATAATAATAATAATAATAATAATAATAATAATAATAATAATAATAATAATAATAATAATAATAATAATAATAATAATAATAATAATAATAATAATAATAATAATAATAATAATAATAATAATAATAATAATAATAATAATAATAATAATAATAATAATAATAATAATAATAATAATAATAATAATAATAATAATAATAATAATAATAATAATAATAATAATAATAATAATAATAATAATAATAATAATAATAATAATAATAATAATAATAATAATAATAATAATAATAATAATAATAATAATAATAATAATAATAATAATAATAATAATAATAATAATAATAATAATAATAATAATAATAATAATAATAATAATAATAATAATAATAATAATAATAATAATAATAATAATAATAATAATAATAATAATAATAATAATAATAATAATAATAATAATAATAATAATAATAATAATAATAATAATAATAATAATAATAATAATAATAATAATAATAATAATAATAATAATAATAATAATAATAATAATAATAATAATAATAATAATAATAATAATAATAATAATAATAATAATAATAATAATAATAATAATAATAATAATAATAATAATAATAATAATAATAATAATAATAATAATAATAATAATAATAATAATAATAATAATAATAATAATAATAATAATAATAATAATAATAATAATAATAATAATAATAATAATAATAATAATAATAATAATAATAATAATAATAATAATAATAATAATAATAATAATAATAATAATAATAATAATAATAATAATAATAATAATAATAATAATAATAATAATAATAATAATAATAATAATAATAATAATAATAATAATAATAATAATAATAATAATAATAATAATAATAATAATAATAATAATAATAATAATAATAATAATAATAATAATAATAATAATAATAATAATAATAATAATAATAATAATAATAATAATAATAATAATAATAATAATAATAATAATAATAATAATAATAATAATAATAATAATAATAATAATAATAATAATAATAATAATAATAATAATAATAATAATAATAATAATAATAATAATAATAATAATAATAATAATAATAATAATAATAATAATAATAATAATAATAATAATAATAATAATAATAATAATAATAATAATAATAATAATAATAATAATAATAATAATAATAATAATAATAATAATAATAATAATAATAATAATAATAATAATAATAATAATAATAATAATAATAATAATAATAATAATAATAATAATAATAATAATAATAATAATAATAATAATAATAATAATAATAATAATAATAATAATAATAATAATAATAATAATAATAATAATAATAATAATAATAATAATAATAATAATAATAATAATAATAATAATAATAATAATAATAATAATAATAATAATAATAATAATAATAATAATAATAATAATAATAATAATAATAATAATAATAATAATAATAATAATAATAATAATAATTTTTTTTTTTTTTTTTTTTTTTTGGGGTTGTGAAAAATCCTTTATGGACACTCAGCAGCATGTCTGCTCCTGAGTAGTGTGGGAGTCTCTATACCCATAACATACCCACTAAAAACACAAAAACCCAATCTAGACATAGGCCCATCCTGGAACCGTTTGCACATTACTTCAGGATGGTGTCTGTCGTTGCCCATTTAGAGGGTCTCGTCCGTTTTATTTTCTTCTCTTTTTTTCGTCGTCAGAATTTCCCTTGCGAAAACTGTCACCTTTTGCCAACGGACTTCATTCTCAAGCATAAGTCCGATTATGTTGTCGGGGCTTATGCTTCCAAGATCTTTCTTCAGGTTGGCCCTTTGCGCGCTCCATCGATCACACGTAAAGAAAGTGTGCTCCGCGTCATCTTCTACTACAGGGCAGTAGGTGCATCCTGGGGTCTCTACTTTTCCCATTCGGTGGAGGTACTTCTGGAAGTACCCATGGCCCGTCAAGAATTGTGTGAGGTAATAAGACACTTCTCCGTGTTTCCGGTTGATCCATGGCTCGAGTCGGGGGATCAGTCTAGCTGTCCATCGGCCTCTCCCTTCCTGTTCCCAACTTTCCTGCCATTTGCTCAAAGTGTCGCGCCTAGTCGCCATGCGAAGATTTTTGGTTCTCTGCTCCGGCATGGTACCATAGATAAGTTGTCTCTCCCTCGCGAGCAGATGAATTGGTACAACACCTGCGACCACCAACACGGCTGGTTCTGAAACTGTTCTGTACGAACTAGCTATTCTCATGGCTCCTCTCTTTTGAGTGGCGGCGTAGTATCGTCTGTAGCACTCTTTGTTAAGAGCTTCAGCCCATATTTCCGCTCCAAACAGCAGTATGGATTGTGCTACATTCATGAGGAGTCGCCGCTGGTTCTGTCGTGGACCTCTTATGTTTCCCATTAGTCGGCTTATCATTTCGGTAACTTTGGTGGCTTTCTCTGCCGCACTCTTTATATGTTTTCCAAAATAGAGTTTAGTGTCAAGGGTAATCCCAAGATATTTCACAGTAGGTTTGGTCTCCATTGGCTCATTATTAATTTGCATTGGGAGGATAGCTGGTATTCTTTTCCCGGTAAGCATTATGAGCTCCGTTTTGTGTGTGGCTAGCTTGAGTCCATGGTTGCTCATCCATTCCATCACCCGTCTCATTAACTGGTTGAGTTTCCACTGGGCTTGCTCCGTGGTTCGAGCTGCCACAATCCCAACTATATCGTCGGCATAACCGATTAAGTGGGTATCGGCAGGGAGTCCCATTCTGAGGATTCCGTCGTAGGCGACATTCCAGAGGTCCGGTCCCAATATGGATCCTTGGGCTGCTCCAGCGGTTAGTTCGCGGCGTCGTGGTCCTTCTGTCGTGTTGTATAAGAGAACCCGGTCTTTTAAATAATTTTGTAGCATCCTTTGTAGATAGGCTGGTATACTGAAGGTTGACTTCAGTTCTGTTAGAATATCGGTCCATCTAACTGAATTGAAGGCGTTACATACGTCTAGGGTGGCCACTAAGGCAATCTTTCGAGGGTGGTGGTTTCCACACTTGGTCTCCTCTACTATTCGTAGGACAGAATCAACTGCGTCTATTATAGATCGACCCTTTCTGAAACCAAATTGTTTGGTTGATAAGTCACCTTTTGCTTCTATTGCCTTTAACAGTCTCGCTTTAAGAAGCTTTTCCAGCAGTTTCCCGGCTGTGTCCAGCATGCATAGTGGTCGGTAATTGGATGGAGTGCCGGCTTGTCCTTTACCTTTGTCGATAAGCATGAGTCTCTGCATCTTCCATCTTTCGTCAAATACTCCCTCTTTGAGGCACGAGTTGTACATATTTAGTAGGAGACCTGGGCATTGAGAAGCTGCGATTTTGAGCACCTCTGCAGGGATTCCATCAGGTCCTGGAGCTTTCCCTGGCTGAAGCGAGCTGGCAGCGATCTGAAGTTCCTCGACGCTGAAAAGCGGTATTAGATTGGCGGGTTTTTTCAACTTGTGGGTCCACCGGTCTTGGAGGGTGGGTTGGGAATAAGGCGTCAACTATTCTGGTCATGGTTCTAGCATCTTGGGTTGCACAGGGAAGTCTAGTCGTGAATTTCTTCATTACTATCCGGTATCCTAGACCCCATGGATCCGCGTCTGCTTCTTTAATAAGGTTGTTCCAGCAGGCAATCCTGCTTTGCTTTATGGACCGTCTTAATTCTTTCTTTGCCTCCTTGTATTCAGCCGACAGGGTAGCTACTTCCGGCTTTAGCCTGGCCCTTTGGGCAAGTCGTCTTTTTCTCAAGCAGTCCTTCCGTAAGCTTGCTATTTCGTTGTTCCACCAATAGACCGCCTTTTTGCCGTTTCGCGGGGCAATCCTCCGAGGCATGGCAGCATCACAGGCATCGTTTAATAAGCGCATTGTGACTTCGACTTTATTCCTGGCGTCATAGGCATGATAGGCGTGATCCCGTGTAATACTCGCAGCGCCTCTGGTGATATGGGCTGTCAATCTAGCTATGTTTAATTTCCTGACATTCCACTCCTTACGGTGGTGCTTGTGCGCCGCTAATTGTTTCGGCTCTCTTTCGTTCCCTAGTACCATTGATATATACTGATGATCACTGCCAGTGTAATCCTCAATAACACACCATTTGTGCATTAATGGCGCGGCACATTCCGATACTAAGGTTATGTCTGGGATCGTTTCTTTATATCCCGGTCGCCTAAATGTGGAGGTACTACCTATGTTTTGTACTGTTAGGCCCAGTCTGGCAGCCATAGCAAGGATGTATTTCCCTCTGCTGTCAGTTTCAGTCATGCCCCAAGCTGGTGCTTTAGCATTAAAATCACCCGCGATTATGATGTTACCACTCATTTCCCTGATGATGTCCTCTAGGTCGTCGATTTTTGAACGAAATTGTGTTATGCTCTCGTTTGGGGTTAAATAACAGCTGGATATGGTATATTTTGTGCTTTTTATCCAGACGAAACTGTCTTTACATCCATACTCCATTACTGGTAGTTTCGGCGTGTCCTTGACCCAGATGGCTGCTGTGTTGCTCGTGTCTGTGTACCATCCTTGGGTGCGTCGATTCGCGTACTGCTCGCTGATGACGGCTACTGTTGTTTGATGTTCTATCACAAGTTGGTTGAGAAGTTGGTCAGCAGTTCGGCTCCTGTTAAGATTTCCCTGTAGGATCCTGATCATTTCCGTTTTTGCATATTATTCTCGAGTGCAATTCGATACGCTTTGCAGCCTGTCGAGCCCGCCGTGTGTAGCAGAAGCTTTTCCTCTACCATGAGGTCTGCGCACAGGACGCATTTTTTACCTCGTTTGTGCAAATGCGCGCGATGTGGTTATTATCCCCACATTTATAGCATGTTGTACTCCTATCTGGACCGTTACATTGGCGAGATATATGTCCGTAACCCCGGCACCTGAAGCAGCGGATGATCGTATTCCTCTTGCGGATACGGCAAACGACCCATCCAACTTTGATCTTCGATACTTCGAGAAGTTTTTCCGCGTCCTGGTTATCTAATTCTAGGAGAGCCATCTTCTGCCCTCTTGTGTTCGGGCCTAGGATTGTTACTTTCCAAGGCGGATCTGCTGGCTTGAGCAAAGTTTTAAGGCTTTCCTCTATATCTTCCTTTTCGGCACAGGCATCGAGGTCTCGGATTTCTAGCGTAGTGCGCGTCCCAATCTCTCGCACTCTGCCGATCTCTCCTATCGCATTTTTTACGGCGAGCCGGAATTGTCTGGTGTTTTTCGAAATTCTGTCTAGGACCAGCAGCACGTCTCCCGCTTTCGTCTTTCGTATAGTTTGTACCCTCGTTTCTGTTGCCTCCGGATTGATTTCCTTTTTCATCGTGGACAGAACGTCCGCATAAAATTTGTTTTCCGCAGGCCTGATCAATATTACTTCCTGAGGGGTCTTGTTCTCTGTGAGTGTTCGTTGTGTCACGTGGGGCTTCGTCTGATCACCACATGTTGCAGAGGTCGCTGTTTCTGGTCCCCCTTGTTTTCCATTAATAGGCCGGGGGCGGTTTCTCTTCCTGGACACCTTCCAGTTTTCTGTTTCGGCCGTGTGAGCGTTCTCAGTCTCCGGTTCTTTTTCCCGCAGCTTTTTTTCGTTCTTCTTTTCGATCGGGCTCGAGGCTATTCGTTTTGCTATGTGAGGGGTTCCACTAGTACGGTTATTGTCCTTCTCAGCGTCCTTGCGTTCCTTTGCTCGTTTTACTTCTTCTTCCGTATTTCGCCAGGTCTTTCTGCATGCTGCGATAACATCGAAGAGCTCCTCAAGCTCGTCGGCGCTATCCTGCACCGTTTTTGAAATATTTTTTTTTTTTTTCATTGCCAATTTCATATTTTCTAATGCACGTCGACAGCTGGCCAACGCCGCATCCTCTTCCTCTCTATATTTCAAAATCAATTGTTGTCGCGGAGAGTGATCTAATCCATCATGTCGTAACTTGCTGGTAGGCGTTTTTTCTGCTACATCAGCTAATTGAGAGTGCGGATTATTATTTCCGCTAGTCTGTTGTGGCGGTGTGCGCGTCACCAGGCGGCTTCTACCGAAAGCTTGGGTAGGGGTTACTCCTTCTGGCCCTACTTGGTCGATCCTTTCTACCCTGCTTTCTTGTTCGATTCTTGTTTGTTGTTTATTCTTATTTGTTGTGTTTGTGTTGCTATCCATATGTTTTGTAGTAATAATAATAATAATAATAATAATAATAATAATAATAATAATAATAATAATAATAATAATAATAATAATAATAATAATAATAATAATAATAATAATAATAATAATAATAATAATAATAATAATAATAATAATAATAATAATAATAATAATAATAATAATAATAATAATAATAATAATAATAATAATAATAATAATAATAATAATAATAATAATAATAATAATAATAATAATAATAATAATAATAATAATAATAATAATAATAATAATAATAATAATAATAATAATAATAATAATAATAATAATAATAATAATAATAATAATAATAATAATAATAATAATAATAATAATAATAATAATAATAATAATAATAATAATAATAATAATAATAATAATAATAATAATAATAATAATAATAATAATAATAATAATAATCTATATATAAATAGGCGACACGTTTTTTTGTTATCCCTTTTACAGGAAACCAGGTGGAATTTCCAGCATAAAAATTATACCATTCGAAAGATTAGTTTTTCCTCTATGTGCATCACCTAATTTTTTTTCTTAAATTTAATTATAAATTAGTTTAATTTTAAATTGAAATTAAAAAATTCAATGGGATAGTATGTGTGAATTGAGCACACGTATAGCGTAGATGATGCTTTTGGGAAGAATGTGTGCGTGTGAATGTTTTACTTTTTGCCTGGAAATATGCAACCATATGTGAATTTTTGGTATGTGTCCCCGATATATAACAAGTACTAAATTAGTCGAAAGTAAAACGCGAAGTTATCTTTCACGAATATTTATGGAAAGCGAACAAAAGTCTGAATTTTATCATGTTTCCCAACTTTTGTATGGACCCACATTTAAAACATAATTTAGAGAAATATGATATATGACCAAAAGTTGGGAAATGAAAAAATAATAGGGGTTGGTCATAGAATGCTTGATTTAGCCGCTACGAGCAAAAAACTGTTTAAAATTGAAAATCTGAAATTATATCATATTTCCAAACTTTTGTCTGCTCGCCCTTAAAACCTCAATTTAGAGAAAAAAGAAAAGGTAGGAAATGAAGGTTGGTACGTTTGTACGGAAATTCCAGTTATATTTTGTTTACAATATACAATGTATTTCCCACAACTTCATAATTTAGTTAAAAACCACATGATCCACGGTTCATGTGGTTTATTGAATAGTATCCCCGTCTGTATCAGAGATGGTAAATGCAGCAGAAGCTGTTCTAAGGACTTTTACAATACAACTCAGGGCAATGTTAGATGCACCGTGTTAATGGTATAACAGTTGACTTTCGTGGCCACTCTGTTGACAGCCGTTATGCTGTTCCTTAAAATCCATATCTTTTAGCGAAATTTGATTGCTACTTAAATGTGGAAGTTCTTGGCACAGTTAAGAGCCTAAAATATATGCACAAATATGTTAATAAGGGATACGACTGTGCCTCATTACAGTTTGGAAGAGTTTGAGGTGGAGTTGAGGGCAAAGTTTATATAGATGAAATCAATAGCTTTTTGTCCGGTCACTATGTTGGATCTGCGGAAGCTAATTGACGCATGAAAGAGTATCCAATGCATTACCAGTCACGTAATATATTATAGTTCGACTTGAATGTTACTTGCCTCACCGGCAAAATGTAGTCTTTAGGGAAGGAAATATTCAGCAAGCTCTTACAAATCACAGAAGAACAAAATTGACTGCATTCTATGAAATCAATCGAATTAGTCCTTTCGAGTTTCTATATACAGAGACGCCGATACATTATATTTAGGTAGATAAAGAAAAGAAGTCGAAAAACCTCAAAGAGGAAGTAGTAGAGCTTTTGCTACATTATTTTATGTTTTATGTTGAGATGTTCCATTTGAGACTATTTAGCATCATGTTCGAGGTCCCATCAGGATTTGGGTACTGTTGGGAACATTATTTACTGCACATTTTCAGCACATGCAAGACGTATCGCATGAAATTATGGAGAGTGGCGTGAATATTTATTAGAAGTAAAAGAGTGTTAGTCCTCTCAGCAGTTAAGAGAGTTATTTGCCATATCCTATTTGTGGTATGAACGTTCCTACAAATGCATTAGATTTGTGGAATGAATTCAAAATATTTATGTGTGAAGACGTTTTAAGAAATTCTTCGGAAAATGATTCATATAACCGTGCTTTATTAGCTATTTAGGAAATTTTTTTCAGTAAACGATTCATTCGGTACTCCAACTAAACTTTTCGGATATAAGACTATTTTACTTTGTGGAGATTTTTGGCGAATATTGCCACCTACATCTCACGGTACACGTGTACCACTTATTGAGATACCACTTATTGCCTTACTTCATGGTCCAAATTTTCAAAATTCCACAAAATAACTTTTACTCAAAACATGAGAGCTTCACCTCATGAGATTGAATTCGTTGAATTTCTTAAATCTCTTGGTAATGGAACTTTACCCACATTTCCAGATTACAGCCAAGATGTTATTGAAATTCCTACCCATTTAGTTAGCTGCAACTTCGTGATTCCAGATACTTATGGCAATGTATCTGAAACCATAAAGTCTAACGATATTCTCAATTCGGTTATATTAGCACCCAAATATGAAGGCTGTACTTTCATTGATGCAGAAATCTCTAACAGCCTGGCCGGAGAGAAACGAATATATTTGAGTTCCGATAAAATCTTGAGTGATGATTATAGAGAGCAAAATAATTTTCCAGTAGAATTTTTAAACTCAGTTGATGTAAGTTGGCTCCCGATCCCACAAATTTATTTTAAAAAACAAATAACATACTTTTACTTATTCGTAATTTGCGTACAGGACATGACTTGCTTGGTCAATGGTACACCTATTCGTTTAGTTCAAATGCAAAAGAAAATTTTTTGGATTGTGAGATTTTAGCAGGAGTTTTCCGAAACACACGTTAATTTAAGATCTTTTAAGATCCGCAACCGCACCCGCAAGGTTTTTGATAATTATAGATAGGGCCTCATTCAATATAGATGTACTTTGACGTGCAAAATGAGCTGAAATGATTGCTACTACAGTCTGAACTAAATAACCTTTTTACTTACATTGCTACTGTACATATAGTGCCATGCGCGAGCTATTACAGTGAGCGGAGCGAACGGCGGGGGTTGGCGAGCGTAGCGAGCAGGGGGCGCCCCCCTAGTTAAGTTTAATAACTGTTCCTTATATATTAAAATTGGCAGGTTATTTTGTCTCAACTTTGAAAGTATGGTGTGTATTTGAGGAGCTGATAATGGGCTTTTGTATCGTTCTTGTAGTTTTGTTTTGAGTTCTTCAAAAGTACTAATTGTAGAAATAGAGGGGATTGATGTTCATTTGCGTTTAGCTTTAGAAGACAGGCGAATTCGATTAATGTTTTTTTGCATCATTAGATAGGGAATTATATATTATTTCTGTTATTTTCAAGAAGGCTGGTAATTCTTCATAGTTTCCAGTAAAAGTGGGCATGGGTTTGGATGTGGTTTCAATATTGAAAGAAGCCATAATGATTCATATCTTGTTTCCTGTTTGCATATGATTTAGTATTTCTGTTGCTTTCTTTAAATCTTCTTCAAATTGCTGAATTTCTGCTGTAAAATCTTTGGTTTCGTTGTTGTCCAAAAATAATTTTAGTCTTTGTCTTAGAAATTCTAAGTCTTCGAACTTAGATGAAATTGTTTCGGGTTGGTAAGGTTTGCTTATGGATTTCTTTGCGTTTTCTAAAATTATCTTTAAAGAGTTTAATATTTCTTCCATATCTCCCCAATAACTCAATATGATTAATGTTACGTAAAATTTATTAAGCAGTTCACAAGTTTATCCTATTCATTTTTTTGTTTACATATATCTTGACATAGTCGTTAAGTGATTTTAACATATATATTATTAGTGCTGTCAACATTATAGAATTGCCTATTACAATCAAAACTAAGTTTCCTAAGCTAGTTCCATTGGTTTTGGCGCTGTTGTTCAGGTTTTCATTTATATTAATTTGCTCCTTCGATTCTGTAGTTCCCATAATTACAGTTTTTTCGTTTGTGGCAATTCTTTGTACGGTCTATATGGAGTTTATCAATTCTCTCGTATATTTTACTGCTCTAGTCCCAGGTTAATGTGGTGTTGTCGTCCCTTACCAGTGCGTAGAGGGCTGCTAGTTCTCGTCTTTGCATGACTAGTTTGCCGCCTCTTTTCCGTTGTTGTCTTGTTTCGCTGGGAGTGATGACGGTGGTTTGTATGGGTTTGTCTTCTTCGGTACGGGTGCTGTTCCTGGGTCGTGGACCGGCTGTCGGGTCTTCCTTTAGTTTATCCTGGAGTCCCTTTCTCTTTCGTTCGTAGTATTCGTCGAGTAAATTTTTCCGTTTGATATTTTTCGGGAAGTATGGAGGTGCTGGTTGTGCTTCTTCGTTTTTATGATGACCGTATTATTCTTGCATTTATAGGCTGTTGGTTGAAATGGTAGTTGAGAAATACTCCGATGAATTTATGTAGAGATGAGTTTCTTAGTTCGCAGCGTTTCCTTAGTTCGACACTGGTAGGATCGCCATGTAATGTTAAGATCAGGGATGGATCGAATAGGCGAGGCACGAGCCGTCTCAATCGCCGTCTTGGTTAGAATTTTTTTTTTCAAGGCGAGGCAAGGATGCCGATTTCAGTTCGCCGTCTTTGATAGGGAAACACAATGTTTTCTTTGGAGTCCAATCCGGAGCTGATTTATTGCTACTACAATTGTTCTTATTTATACAAAAATATCTTAAGACTAAGCAAAAAGTATTTTAATATTATTAGTATATAAGTATTTTAATATCATCGAACTTTAATCGAAAAATGTATAAAAAAATGTATATCATCGAAAAATGTATTTGGGTCATTTGGACGTCGAACTTATGAGTCGTCAAAGTCAGCAGATAGGTAAAAATTAATTGCGAACCGTTCAGTCATCAAAAGGTGAGTGTTATGGTTGGGTCATTCATTAAAGTCAGCAGTTAGGCAATTAATAACAGATAGGTAAATTGAACTGTGAACTGTTCAGTCATCAAAAGGCGAGTGTCATGGATGGGTCATTCACCGCACCAACTATTTAATTTTTAGTATACCTCTACAGTAAGGATGTAGTTTAACGTCTTACCCAGGACGATAGTCGTTCTCGTGGTATGGTTTAAGGTTATTGTTGTGTACCCATTTTTCTTTATTTTTGTAAGGACCAGTAAGGACCATGTGGTGAAAATTTGTTACCCTTGATTTTTGCCGCGAGTAGGACTTTATCCCCTATTTTAAAACATTTTCCTTTGGTTCCCTTGTCGTAGTAGGTTTTCGGCTTGAGCTTGCTTCAGCATGGTTTCTTTCGCCATTTTATGACTAAACTGCAATCGTGCCTTTAGTTCGTTCGCGTAGTTCTCGTAGTTATAACAGCGTGTAGGCGTACTTTTGAGATTATTTGGTATCTCACCCGGAAACCCATAAAAGAGTTCGTGAGGGGTGAATTTCGTGCGAGATTGGGGTGTGGTGTTATATGCAAACATGGCATAGGGAAATCACGTGTCCCATATTTGTATATCTTTCTCTACGTTGGATCTGAGGTATTCGACCAACGTTCTGTGGCTACGCTCTAGGGCTCCGTTTGTTTGGGGGTGGTAGGGTGTTGTTGTTAATCTTTTAATCTTTAGGAGTTTAGAAACCTCACTGAACATCCCTGCAATGAGGTGTGCTCCTTGGTCGGTGAGTATGAATTCCATGTCTACATATGATGTTTGTTGCAAAAGCCTCAGCTAATGAATCTAAGAATCATTTTGTCAAGTCATCTTGGAATGTAAGTATGTATTTATTACCGATGTTAGAAAGTGGGAGAGGTTCCACTATGTCAAGGTAAATTTTCTCAAACGGTTTAGAACAAGGGTTGGTTATTTTCATCGGAATGTTATGATTCCTTAATGCTTTGTTTTTCTGACAGTATTCGCAAGACTTGATATATTTGGAGGTGTCAGTAGCTAGACCCTTCCAATAACATTGTTTCCTTATTCTTTTGATAGTGCTAGAAACTCCTTAGTGTCCACCGGTGGGTAATATATGGATGTCATTTAATACCTGGTTTATATCGGACGTGGAGTCCAGGACTTTAACGGAGTCTAAATTGAGGTTCACTAACATTTCACTGGGGGAAAAATCGTCGTACACCAATTTTTAGAGGTACCAGGGTCTGCAGGGTAGTCGCGGGGACAGATATGTTAAGTTCCTTCACTTTAGTACGTGAAACGAGGTCGAGAATTTGTCTAAGGGCGTCTTCTAATATTCCTTGGTCCTGAGTGGTTCGAACAGGGAAATTGAGTCTAAATATGTGGTGCTCGATATTTCTGTACACAAGAAGGTATTTTTGGCGCTGGGGACAATTTTCTCTTCTTTAATGTTTAGTTTTTCCTGTAACCTTTTTCCCAGGCTACTTCCTTGGATTGGTAGTAAAAATAATTTTGGAGTTTAATCTTTCTTGGTCCTGAGGGGTTCGAACAGGTAAATTGAGTCTAAATATGTGGTGCTCGATATTTCTGTACACAAGAAGGTATTTTTGGCGCTGGGGACAATTTTCTCTTCTTTAATGTTTAATTTTTCCTGTAACCTTTTTCCCAGGCTACTTTCTTGGATTGGTAGTAAAAATAATTTTGGAGTTTTATTATGCAGAAGGAGTGAGTTATTCTTTTCTGCGATAATTCTCTCGCATTGAGTTGAAAATTTTTTTTCGGGTAGGGTGGTTTATCGTGCGGGAGACCTTGGCTCTTGGCTTGACTTCTGGTGACGACGTTTACATTACGTTTGGTACTGTCGCGGTCTACTTCTTCTGGACTGTCTGGTATAGCTCGGTTGAGGGCGTCCGCATTGGCGTTTAACTTGCCGGCTTTGTATATCACCTGGTAGTCGAATTCTTCCAGTCGCATGAGCCATCTCATAAGCCTGGACGATTTTTCAGTTTCATCAACCATACCAAAGGTTTATGGTCTGTAACGACCGTGAACTTCCGATCATAGACATAAGGTCTGAACTGTTCGACAGCGTAGACAATGGCTCATAGCTCCTCTTAGATAGTAGAGTAACGAGTTTCAGCGTCGTTCAATACTCTACTAGCGAAAGCTATTGGTTGGCCTCCGAGATCGGTATTTTGTGAAAGGACCGCTCCTATGGCCAGATTACTAGCATCTGCAGTGGCGTAGAACTCTTGCGAAAAATCAGGATATGCCAGGATAGGGGCCCTGATCAGAAAATCCTTGAGTTCACAGAATGCGTCGTCGCATATAGCGTTGAATTCGATAGGTACGTCATTCCTTAGAAGTCTGGTTAACGGTTTGGTTATTTTAGCAAAATTCGGAATGAATCGTCTGTAGTATCCAACGAAAGCTAAGAAGGCTCGAATGTCCTTTGCTCTCTTAGGCCTGTGATGAGTTTTCACACTTTTAGTTTTAGGAGGATTGGGTTTAACTCCCCTTTCAGTTATCAAGTGTCCTATTAGATTATTTCCTTCCGCAGATACTGGCATTTCTCAGTTTGTAGTTTGAAATTATTTTCTTTTAATCTCTCAAATACCGCCCTTTATCTGGTGTTATGTTCGTCAAGATTGTATCCATGGATCACTATATCGTCCGTACAGATGAAGCAGTGTCTGCCCTGTTGTCCAGAGAGCACGTTGCTCATTGCTCTTTGGAAGGTGGTGGGAGCACCTTTTAACCCCAAGGACATACGGCTGTATTTGCAATGCCCGAACTGAGTGCTAAAAGCAGTCTCTTCTCTGTCCTTTGGGTCCATTTCGATTTGGTGTAACCCGTTAGCCAAGTCCAGAGTAGTAAATTATTTGGACTTTTCTAGTTGATCCAGTATCTCAGTGATGTGTGGCAAGGGATAGACATCTCTTGCTGTGGCCTCATTTAATTTACGAAAATCTACCACCACACGCCATTTCTTATTACCATTTTCATCAGGCTTTTTCGGAACTAAGAGGAGTGAAGAGTTCCAAGGACTGCGTGATGGTCTGATGATATCATTCCCTAACATTTCTCGGATCTGCTTATCCACTTCCCTTTTATTGGTCTCGGGTAGCCTCTAAGGTCTGGTATAAATGGGGGGTTGGTTATTCCTTACTTCAATTTTGTGAGTTGCCGCGTTAGTATAGGTTAGATAATCCTCTTCGAGGAAAAACAATTCGTTAAATTCTTTACAAATCTCTTGGATAGTCATGGCTTACTCTGAGTTACAGTGGTCCTACTTGACAAGATTATGCTGCCTTTTTATTCTGCCTCTTAAGGGATCCTTACCATAATCAGTGGTTACTAGGTCGAAGTCATCTAGATTCTGATAATCTAGGTGAATGTCATTTCTCCGAAGAGTTTTATCATTTTCATTATTGTTCAAAAGGAGTACCTGAACCGAACCATTGACTGGTTTTGCAATAATGTTGCCCATAATGATTCTTGGTTGGATTTCCTTTTTGAATGTAACTATTCTGGCGTCGGATGGTGCCGGTACTGCTATAACAGTTTCAGCCCAGGCCGGGATAGTTACGTCATAGTCCTCTTTCTTTTCATTGCAAGGCAAAGCACTCGAATCGTGAGATTCCTCTGAGATTTTTTTTTTATGAGATGTACCTTTCTGTATGTAGGGAATAAGTACGCTTTTTGTGAACTAAGGGGTAATGGTGAAGGTAGAGGTAAAAGGATTTCGGGGTCCGCGACGATGGCCTCTTCAAGTTCGTCGATTTTTTCCGGGCTAGAGGAACCTGACTCAAATATTTCTAACTGTGTTTCAGTTTTCTTTGAATAGACTCTTGAGTGGCATCGACCTAGTCCTTTGCAGTGTCGAAACACCATTGTTTAATATAGTCGTGAGATTGATCGGCCTTTGTACGACTTTTAATCTTCTCGTCCGTGTCACGAAAATTTTCCCGTAAAGTTGAAAGGATTTTTAATTTACTGCTGAAAACTCTAGTAGATTTCGTATCCCTCACTGAGTCATATATTTTCCTAATATCTTCGATCAGTGATAATTGAAAGGGATATTCTTTTTCGGTCATTCTAAAAAAAGGGTGTATATATATTTTTTTTTCGACGATCTCAAATGCTTGTAATAGTTTTTGAACGCGGCCCAACAAAAAGGTTTTCATCGTAGGGATAAAAACTAAGGACGTTAAAGGAGGCAGGCGCGGATCTAGGATTTTTTCCGGTGGGGGTCACAGGATAGAAAATAATGAAAAATAACAAAAATAACAAGAATAACCAAATAAACAAAGCAAACTGAATTTTTTCAATGAATACAAAAGAACGTCATTACATTCATATATAAATTTATTGTTTATATAAAATTATAAACTGTTTATATAAAAAATGATCTCTTAAAACTAAAAAATTTCTTAGCCAATGAATGTTTTTATTTTAAATTTTCTTCTGAAACGAGATCAACTATGGTAGAAGACAGACTCACCGGACTTGCACTGCTACACATCCATCGCGACATCGAATTGGCCATCGATGCGATCATAACAGATTTGCGAAACAAAATAGAAGATTGGATTTCATCTTATAAATAATGCTTTTCATTGGAACTTGTAAATAGACGAAGTATAGCTACAATCCAAATATAGGAAAAGTAATAAAAAAGTCAATATTGTGTAAGAAAATTAGTCAATTTTGTTGATTCAGTCATTTTTTGATTCCAATTTTTTCAGAATACAAAAAAGTAAGTTAATTCTGGTCGCTTGGTTACTTTCCGGTTTATAATTTTGCAAAAACTAGGTTTTGTTCGTTTGGTTTTTTTTGTTTTTCGGTTTTCAAAATATTGGTTCAGCTCTATTTTTTTAAATGCGGGCTGTTTTGGGGGGGTCATGACCCCCATGACCCCCTTCTTGAATCCGCGCCTGAAAGGAGGTAAGGTAAGAGAGCGTTTGTCCAGCTATAGAAAAGAAAGAAAGAGAGATAAGAAAAAAAGTTATTTTAAGGAGACGATCAATTGTCCCCGTAATTTTAGCGATATGTGTCAACAATTCCGGTGAAAGGATAATGCAAGCTCAACGCTTGATATAAAAGGATTCAAGCGAAACTAACGACGGGAGAGAAAAGGGAGGAAAACGACTTCTGGGACTTAAGATCAACACCAAACGTCCTGGACAATATTTGTTACTTGGGACGGTACACAAAAAGGGGTATAAAAGTGGTATATGCACTAACAGTAATTTACCAAATTGGGTATAGGTATGGGTGATTGAAGCGAGGAAATATAATACAATTATGTGATTGTGGGTTGGAGATCGATTTTGAGGAAGAAGATTCGCGATGGACATTAATTTATCAATATATTTTAGTTTTGGTTTTCAGTTCATTCCAGCTAACTATTTGTGATTTATATATATATATATATATATATATATATATAGTAATGTACAACCCAACCACTGAACAAGTGACAATGCCTGTTGAACCTTCTGTAGGAAAGACCTTCACATTTAAATGAGGTCATTAAACTTTAAGATTTCATGCCACACCTAATTTCCTAAGAAAATATGATTGCAGGTATTTTCTTGGAACTATTGTTAATAGTCAAAACAATGAATTCTTGAGGAATCCAAAGTTTCAAGGCTAAACCTACAAAATGGGAGAGATATTTACTTTATCATGCAATTCGCAGAAATTCGTATTTCTCCTCATTTAATTAGAGAAATTATTTTCATATTCTTCCTTCCAACTCTCGTACTGAACTTTCCTCCTGCATAAAGTGCAAATGCACAAATGCATTTTAAATGCCCTTCTTTTTTGGACATTCTTGATTTTGATTTTGAAAGTTCTGTGTTGGTTCGGCAGTTCTACTTAGACCTTCGAAGTAATTGTTCAGGTGTCTTGTTCGGAGTATAAATTAAGATAAATTAAGATTCACAAAGAGTTAAATAAGAAAGAATAAATTCATTAAAGAAAATATAAAGCGAATTTTATTAAAGGTAAGACTCATAGGGAATAGATTTATTGAAGAATAAGGTTTGAATGTCTTAAAGTGAAGAAAGAATTAATTATTAAAGAATTATCATTTTCGCGATAAATACATACATAAGTCAGTACAACCAAAGACCTTTTTTCTTTGTCTACTACTGTATAACTTAATTATATTTATTTTAGGAATCCGCTATGATGTTGGTATCTCGGTTTTCTTTTAATAAAAAGAAAAATTGTTTTTTCTGGCTTTGTATGTAGCCTATGTCTTGTGCTCATAATTTTTCACATAGAACTTGTTTGGCTTGTTGTACGTGATGCGAAATTATGGGTTAAGTATTGAGTGCAGACAGTTGATATTAAAAAGATTTGATTCTAACCGAGGAATAAAGGAGGATCATCCCTTACAGCTATTTAACACGGTTTGAATATATTAGTATAAGCCTACTATACTTTACTTTCCATACTGCGTAAAGCTAATAAATTATTGAGACTAGTCAGGGTTCCATTCCCTTGCCTAATAAACTATCCAAGACTCTTACCTTGGGTAGGGGAAATCTTGGAGTTTTATTAAGCGAATAAATTTAGTTTATTGAATTCCCAAAATTATCGAATTCAAATCATGGCTCTTGCGGGCTTGGCAATGTGCAAAGTAAAATAATAGTTATTTTCTCAATTAATTGATTATTATTTACTTCCTTAGTGTAGGTTTTGTATGAAGGGTAAACTCACGATTCCATGTAAACAATTCTGTATGCATTGAAGTCCAGGGGATGCTGAGACCAGGCATCATCAGATTATCGTTTAGCCCCTGGAACTCTCCTCTACTCCGTGTTCCTAAGAAACCCGAAGAAAACGGAAATAAGATATAACGAGCAGTAGTTGGCACAAACAATTAAAAACCACAAATAAAACATTTAACAGCTTATGAAGGGCCTCCGTATAAACCGCATTAGCTGTGTTTCCATCAGGTGCATGAAAAAAGAGAGAGTTGCAATCCCTGACTCAGGAGCGAGTCACATACAGTTGAAGCATTTAGTTTCACTATCTCCAATCCCTGCAGTTGTCTGTGTTGGTCCTTGAGACTTGTCTACAGTCATGGCAAAGCAGACACTAACGGGAAACTTCAACCGCTTAAACTGGAACGGGTAGTTGCTCGGAAGGAAGGGTATACGGGTGTTGTGAGACGCCGCATCACCTAAAAGCAAAAGTTAATATAACGGTTAAAACACCATAATAATCCAAACACGAAGCACCTACCATAGACATAACACCGGTTAACCTAAAAAACAAAGTACACAAAAAACATAATAATCATAATCACCACTCCATTCACCACTCTAACCCAACAAGAGAAGTGATGTTTATGTTCACGTTGACAATGGTAACGCGCAACAGTTCAACATATAAACATAGGAAAACATAATGCACATGTCACCATTCACACCATCACGCAACACAGTCACCGAAGTGTTTCAAAACAAAATAACCCTAGAAGAAATCAAACATTAGACATCAGCTGGTTCCATAAATCTTACCCGAACATCGCCGTCCTCATAAATTTGCATAAAAAATAAAATTATATAAAACAAACATAAGCAACTGCGCACTGTCACTTGCGAAAACCGACTGTCACTTGTCGAAGTCAAAAACATGTGGAAAAATGAGTTCTAAAAAACTCAACTGGTCACTACACGGTGGAGCCACCGTACACTAAAAGGAATTGAGCAACACATGATTACATCGCAATAACGGAAGAAATTCCCGGTTTCGATATATAAAAAGCCGGCGAAAGCTAAGGAAAGCATCAGTTGTTACAACTTACATGCCAAGGAGAGTACCCGAGAAAAAGACAAGTAAGTAACAACTAGCACCGAAAAAGGTTCTTGAAGCCTATCGGGCAAAAGGAATTTGGGGGAGAAAGAGATTGTAGAACCCACCACCCTAGGTTCACAATCCATAATCTAATACAATATTGTTGTTTATTTGATACTTATTACAAGTAAAGAAACAAAATACAAGTAAAGATAATAATAACACAAGTAAGGATACAAGTAGAGATAGAGAAAAGTTCTTAGATCTAGCTACATCTATTTCTATATACATATTTTATATTAGGCGTTATATATGTATATCACCATCGATACAAGTTGTGTTAGACGAGAGGTTAAATTTTTGTACATATTATGCGTAAAAAGCTTAACTATACATATTGAAAAATAACTAATTCTATAGATCAAGACAAAAAGCAAAAATAGTAAACATGATAAGGCATTAACATTATTTTCATTTCAACTATTCATACTAGCTTAAAAGTAAACAGAGTTAATAACTAGAAGAGAATTTTGGTCGAATTAGGGTGCACCCAGCCAACTACACAGGGGGAACTGTCTGCACCCAGTTACATAAAAAGGTACGTAAGCTGCTAACTCCCTGTGCATATTGCAAGTATGGAGCAACACGATTATAAGCACGCAGCATACGCGTAACCGGCTCCATCCTGCCACAGTCGGTGTGGTGGAAGCTTATTTCGAATATGTTGACGTTTCTGAGGTTGAAATTGCCATGACGCGTTGTGACCTGGTTCATAATAAAAGGCGCGCAGATGTTCCCCTGGACGACGGAATGTACAAAGTATATGTCAGCAATCGCCCGGCGACAAGAGAGCGTTTGCAGCCCAATAAGTCTCAAGCGGTCTACGTACGAGGGGAGGTGGGAGACATCAGACCATGGAAGGTGTCTAAGGGCGCCCCGCAGGAAACGTTTCTGTACGGCTTCAATCATTCCCAAGTGCACTTTATGGGGGGGAGGGGGAGAACCAAACTTGAGAAGCGTATTCAAGGATTGGTCGTGCAAGGGAGGAAAACAGAGACTTGCTTATGTACGGATCCGCAAACTCCCTGGACTACCTAAGCATAAACCCGACCATACCCAGAATAGTGGAGTCGTGTACTACATTGGAGGCATCGTTAGTTGTGAGGATGAAAAAGAGAGGACCGATGTGACTGCCCTGAGGAACACCAGAATTCGCAGTAAAGGGCTCAGAGAGTTGGGAATGGAACTGGACACGGTAGGAGCGGTTTCAGATGTAGGAGTCAATCCAGCAGGCGAGGGGTGTTGGACAACCTGCCACCTTGAGTTTAATGATAATGAGGCTGTGAGGGATGCTATCGAATTCTTTGCTCTTATCGGTAAAGATTGCATCAACAACCTCGCCGCGTTCAAGGGCATTGAAAGTTAGGGACGTGAATTGGAGAAGGTTGGTAACAGTTGACTTACCCTTGAGGAAGCCATGTTGGTGAGAAGAAATCAGGGAAGAGAAGGAAGGATAGATTTTCTCAACAATGAGTCTTCATGGAGCTTGGGGATTGCTGAGAGTTTCGCTATTGGTCTATTATTGAAAATTAGGGATTTGGAGCCCTTTTTATAGACCGGGATAAGGAATTCAACCTTCCACGCATCGGGGAATGTGCTTGAATTGAGGGACGCGTTGAAGAGTTGGCATAATGGACCAGCTAAGTTGTTCGCGCAACGTTTAAGTAGAATAGGAGGTATTCTGTCCGGGCCAGAGGAGAAGTCATCCTTGAGATTAAGAAGATGCGTGAGAACTTCATCTTTACTCAGGACGAGATCAGAAAAGTTCAGTTCAGAAAGAGGTGAGGATGGGTTAAGTGAAGAGAAATACTCTTCGTCGGGACAAAAGGGGTCGTCTTGGAGAGTGGAAAAGGAGAAATTGGCTAAGGAGTTAGCAATAGAAACAGGGTGGGCAAACTTCTCTCCAAGGTGCAAAAGAGATGGCGGATAGTTTTCCTTGTTACGTTTCCTTTTCGAATTTACAAAGGTAAAGAATTCACGAGGGTTAGACCAAAGTTTTGATTTGCCTGACGAAAGGTGGTCACTATAAAGTAAGTGAACCTTAGACGAAAACTCACTATAAGAGACACAGAAGTTATTGTAGTCATCCCGTCGGCCAGAGAGAAGGAATTTGTTCCACTTGGAATTACGTTTATTCTTCAGAGTCTTGAGTTCCTTCGTGTACCAGCAAGGGGAGGTGCAAGTAAGGGTGTGAGGAGATGCAGTCAAAAAGAATGTTGTAGAATCTAGAAATGAGGCTGTTAATGTTATCTGCTTCTGTGTCAACGCCTAGGAGACGACAAGCAACCATCAGGCGGGAGTTAAGTTTGAGATAGTTTGTACGTCGAAAAGACCAGGTCTCATTGACGAAGGTGGTGATTTTTGAGGTAGCTGATCTGGAATAAGTTGTGGGACGCCATGCAGTCAATAAGCGATATCTCGGCTGTCGTGTAGGGATTATCTGCTTTAAAGCATTCCATCTCCTCATCAACAGACCAAGTAAGGGATGGGAGGTTAAAATCTCCGAGAATTAGAAAGTGGTCTTCACCTTCCACTGATTGCGCCAGTAGGTCAATAGTATCCGATAGGTGATGGAAAGGAGTTACGTTGGTTCGGGGTGGGATGTAGCAGGTTATGACTATGAGATTCACCGTCGAGAGGCAAATTCTGATAGCTAGGAGTTCAAGGGGTTCTGGACAAGGGATTGGGAAAAGGGATGCGTCAAGCGAGGAACGCACAGCGATTAAGACACTACCATCACATCGCTTTGGGTCACCTTGGGAGCGATCATTGCGGAAAATCGTGAACTGGTGGTCGAGGACCTCGAGGTCATTGATGCTAGACCAGGGCCAAGTTTCGGTGAGAGAGATGATGTCGTGAGGAAAGGATAGTGAGGAGATGTAATTGGTATGGGTTTTTGTCCTTAGTCCTCTAACGTTTTAGTAGAAGATTGAGAGGACTGGCCGTTTTTTACTTGTAAGGAGGGTACTTGCTGAGCGTCAATGTGATGTTCGGAACAATTCGCCAAAGCCATACCAACCGGGAGAATTTGTACGGCAGATTGTGTTCGTGCCCTTGGGCGAAACTCCTTCACGAACACGTCCTTTGGCCAATTAAACTTATCAGTAAGTGGACCAAATAGTGCTGGAAAAACAATAATCTTGAAGGATGAACACCTCCCCTCAGAGATCTTAAAAATTTTGATGTTATTTTCAATTGTTCCAACGCCAATGACGTCAGAAATGTGACCAACAATATCCTCAACTTTTGTAGATGGTTATTAATTCGGTCACAAAAATTGTTCGGACTTTTGGCACGGTCCACAAGGTGCAGGGAGTCTTCTAGGACAAATTTCTCACCCTTTTAGCCGGTGCCTCGCTGTTAGAGGGCAGAAGAGTCGGGTTAAGGGAACTAGCAGTGACACCGCGGCTGCCATGCTGACCGCGATTGCCACCGATAGCCTGCCTGTCACTCAGGTTATTGCCCCGAGTACCAGTTTCATTGGGATTGCATGGACTATTTGGATTCGGGATGGAATCTAGGGAAAGTGATTCGATTGGGTTATTAGGTAAGGGTAGAGTGGCAAGTGGAGAGAATGCCATCATGTCTGGTGCTTGAGGCTGGGCGATTGCAAGTTTATTTGAACGAGTAGTTCTAGAGGAGCGAAAAGGGGGTAACAACACTGGGCGGCTGGTAAGGAGAGGGGGCTCGCATCGTGCGCTCAGTGGGGAGTTGAGCTCTTTCAAGGTGTCGATCTTTTCCAGTAGCGCCGTATGAATTGAGGCCGACTCAGCCAGTTTACCACCAAGCTTTCGCAGGTCGGAATCAATGTCCGTAAAACGCGACGGCAGTACCAGTGTAACCCGGATTCCTAAGACTGAATTTTATGCGCGACACTTCCTGTCACCCCGACACATTTAGGGTGGAATAACTCACCACAGAGACCATGGCAGGCCTGTCGACGGACTGAAACCTAACCAAAATGAATAAGTAAAGAAATTACGAGAACAGGTAAAGAGCAAATGGGTTAGTAAAATCTTAATAAAGATCTTAATAGGTTAGTATAATCTTAATCTTAATGTTGGTAAAATTATTAGTTATGGTGTAATAGTTTATAATAGTTACCTGGAAAAGATTAACTGAAACAAAAATCTACGCGTAAAATTAAAAAATTTCTAAGCCTGCCAAGTCCTCGAGTGATGTGGCCACTAATAACAATTCAATGGGATTGGTTGGCAGTCTAGAGCAGCACCATCAAGCCAGAAAATGGGGCGGTGTTACCGGTCACAATGTCACTATTATGACTGCTGCTGATGACAGTTCCGATGTGCAGTATTATGTTGTTACTCCTTTACTCCACTGTCTGTGTTCTCATATGGATTGATCGAAAAACAATTCAATTGATTCGAATTGCATTCAACACAGACTAGAAGAGTTGAATGACTTCACGTTGCCAAAGGTCTCCACAAACACGTCACGTTTAACCGCATATCCACAATCACCGTTTTCAAACCAGAAAAGAAAAAAATTCGAGCCTGGTACGTCCTCCTTTGGTGCAGGTACTGACGAAAGATTTTTACGGTGAACTGGATAACCAATAGTTGATGTAAGTAGAATATTTAGTTACAGGTGGAAAGTAAATAGTTTTCTAGTTTGAAACGCAGATTAGCTTGTAATCCTAAGGACAGCAATATCGGTAATCTAATTTAACAGCTATATCACACAGTTAATATTTTTGTACGAAAATATGCTGTCAATAGCAAAATATCAGTGCACAGTGTATAAGAAACTTAAATATAAAGTATTTGAGAGGCACTTTTTAAACACGATGGAAAAATTAAAGTTCCAGTAAACCAAATTTAATTAAAATTCCAGTCACAAATCATATTATATATATAATACAGAAACTGATAAACAAAGTTTGATTGTTCTCGGGATAATGCTGACATTTAAAGCAAACACTTTTGTGATAAGGAGATAATCATTGATTTCCATTAAAGTTCTGCTCAATCATCTACCGAACACGGTTCCAGCAACCTTTCGGTCTTTTGGGGGCGTCTACAGCGAAAGTGGTTGTATAAACCCATCATTTAACGGCCAAACCAACCAACCGAACAAGGTATCACGGTCGCGTTTCTCATCGAATAATCCGCGAACAACGCGAGTCCTCGCAAGGCCAATGCTCGTTTGACGACACCGTTTGTTTGCGAACCTTTGCGAAGTCGCCGATAGTTAGGCAATCGTCAGTTGAAATAAATTACGAAAAATCGGACGATTGCCTACCTCGAGGCGTTTGAGCGCGGGCCAAATGACATCCACCCTCAACAAGACCGCTCAAGCGACTGACCGTGTCAACAGTCATCAAGGATGGTAAAACTCCGCCCCCCTGTGAGCACAGCTGAGAGTCGCACGACTCGGACGCGTCACGGGTCAATAATCGCCTTGAAATTTTCGATCATTGACCTCGTCCAAATCTCCATCAGGACATAGTGTGTCCCATGTGGCTCAATGGGGGAGGAGCCATCCGTTCAGGCTAATGGCAGTTGAATGACCAGGGAACACGCCTGAGGGTCATGAACATATGGAGTACGTAACTCAGGAAGCGTACGCCGAGTTGAGCGCATCCTATCTGCCGTTAGATGATCAGGAATATAAGGAGTTACCGAATGGAAAACGCTCTCCTTGGTTTTTGGTCTCAGAGTTAGCGTGTGTGCAGTGAGATTGAGGATCCCTCTTCTTTTGTCGTTGGGACACGGAAAAAACGTTTGAAAAAGAAATCGCGGTCTAGTAAATTAAGCTAGAGTTAGCTATGTCAAGTAGTGTCAAAGTGGTGAAAGTAGAAAGCATGTGACAAAAGAAGAGTTGCAAGAATAAGGACATTTATGGTTGGACATTTAAGTGTAAAGTTAGAGAAGATTTGTGAATAACGAACTCGTAGTAATGTTAAGAGACATCCGTAACGAAGGAAGAGTTCCAAGAATAAGACATCTAAGATTGGACATTTAAGTGTCAAGTTAGAGAAGATTTGTGAATAACGAACTCGTAATAATGTTAGTAGACCTTCGAATTGTGACGAAGTGTTAAAGCAGAAGTAATGTAACAAAATAAGAGTTGTAAGAGTAAGGACATTTAAGGTTGGACATTGAAGGTGTAAGGTCAGAGTTGCAAGAAGACGATTGGTGAATAATGAATTTGCAATAATGTTAGTAGACCATCGAATTGTGACGAAGTGCTAAAGTAGAAGACATGTGTTAAAGGCAAAATCACAAGAAGAAAGACATTTAAGTAGTGGTTAAAAAGTGCGTAATAAGCGAAGAGTTACAAGAAACGGACACTGAAACAGTGTGGTGTAAAAGAAGAGCACGTGGGACGGCATAACCTTGGTTGACGGTGCACATCCAGTAGTAGCAACAGGAGCGGCGGGAGCAGGCGGTCGACGGCAGGGTTAGGCGGCAGGATCTTATTGATAAGATAAGTGATAGATTTAAGACACACAGGTACAATTAGCGAATTAAGTTGCGTATCATGCACAAGAGTAGAATAGCTCTACACAGATTAAGGTTTTGAATTATTATAGGTTAAGGCAATCTTGAATTATACTTTTGTAAGACTTGTGGCCGAAATACATGTAAGATTTGGAAAATTTGTGAACTGGCACCTACCAGAAAATTAAATCGATTTTGAAAGTAATATTGGCCGCGTCTTTTCTTTACCAATAGTGTCGGGAGCCCTCTTGGTTGACGCGATCGCAGTATTGCTCGCTTTGACTGCGAATCGCGCAGCTGACTCGTCCAAAACGAGTGGCGCCCACCCACGACCTTTTTTCGCGGGCAATAGGCCGGGTGAGTTACCACCGTCCGAGGTGATCGGAGGCTCGTCACAGAATTTGCACTTGACAATGGTTCCTGGAACCTATCGGTTTTCGGGGAACCCCAAGTTCAAAGCGGTTGATATACTCATCAACTAGGTTCCTAGTCAGCCAAATTAATAAATTGGTCCATCCTCAGTGCCGGAATTACCTAAGAAATTGTTGACGGAGGCCTTGCGTGACTGGGAAGCCGATCCTAGGCCTATCCCATTGGGAGAATACCGCGCCCGTAAATTAGCCAGACAAGAGACCGCACGGCCATTCCCTCAGTCAGACGTTCGTACACCAAAATACCGCACGGGAAAAGAGGCTAGCTTCCGCCGAGCAATAGAAGAAGTCCGTCGTCGCCTGCTATTGGCCGTAGGGCAGGAGCAGAGACTCAAGATTAGTAGGGAACTTACAAAAACACAGTAGGACCTTGATTCATCAAATTGGTTGTAAACCTTCGACATTTACAGAAAGAAAGTCAAACTGGAAACTGTTAGAGTACAAATTCAAATTCAATTCAATAACAAAAATAAAAACACAACACGGGGAATTTATTTATTTATTTATTTATTTATTATATATCAACTTAATACAAGTTCAAATTGTAAATATAAAAAAACGAAAAATGAGATGTCCAATATAAAAATATATAACACAATTTGCTTGTGCTATTACAGAAGAAAATCAATGATAAATCTATCCATCTATATAAAGACTAAAACAAATGTAAAAAATAAGAGAAACGAAAATTTGCTGTGTAAAAATAAAAGAGAAAGAAATAAACATTTACTGCAACCATTCGGATCAGGGAGAGATTGTGCAAAACTATTCATTCAATTGGCGCAAGAGTGTGCCAGAACAGTTCCGAATAGCCTTAAGGGCATCACCTATGCTCCAGCTCATTTAAGTTTAACAAGGATTAAAGGATGAGGAATGCTGTCAAAGGCTTTACTCATATCAGTGAAGATAGTTTCGACTGCTTCGCCCCGCTCGAGAGCAGTGAGGGAGAAAGAGGTGAACTGGACAAGGTTTGTGATGGTGGATCTACCTTTAAGGAACCCATGCTGGTGTGGACCAAGAATGGATGAGAGGAAGGGGTATAGTTTACGACGAGAATTTTTTCGAACGTTTTAGGGATCGTGGATGATTTGGCAATAGGCCTGTAGTTCGAAACAAAAGACTTCGATCCCTTTTTATGGACTAGGATCAAGAAACCAGTCTTCCAGACATCGGGAAAAATACCCGATTTGAGGGAAAGGTTGAAGAGGCAAGATAATGGGTAGGCAAGGATCGTTGCACATCTCTTGAGTAAAACAGGTGGGATACCGTCAGGGGAGTAATCATCCTTTAGACGTTGGAGTTCTCGAAGAACCTCGTCCTCAGTAATGTGGAGGATAGAATTAAAACAGATTCTCCTGTACCACACCCAGTCATTATATCTGCCTGTATGGTATATCTGTGCAAGACTTGTACTATCAACCGTGTACCATTGCATAGTCTTGGGTTACTCAAATTTCTTAGCAGCGTGCTTGGTGCTCCTACCTTGAGTGTCAATTCATGAGCAGGTAGTCGAGAAACATTCACTGAGTCGAGAAATTCAGTGGGATAATGGACTGATTCATCCGCAGCAAGTACTGTTTTGACTGACTTGTACGTTCTCTCCTCGGTGAGAAGTAGTGAAAGCACTTTCCTATTTATCTTGGTCGCCTGCTCATTAGTAGAGGTAAGGATTGCCCTCACGCAAAGCCAGGAATTTAGCAAAGATGGCAGGTTGGCGATTCCTGAAAAAACTTTCTCAATAAGGTCATCTAGAGACCTCACAATAGTGCCCAATGTCGGTGGAATGGAAATAAGACCCTCAGTGTTCTCTACGTTGCCATCGCCAATTTTCAATAGCAACTCAGAGAATTCCTGCACCACTGGATCGTTGTCAGGCCGAACTCTCATATTAATTGTGAGAGACAAACGCTCAATATATGGCCACAGGAAAGTTCTTTTCAATGGTGCATTCACCTCATCGGCCCTGGTGCCTCTGGTAACTACTGGTAGCGTTTGCCGGAAATCTCCAGAAAAAAATACAGTGAATCCCCCCATGGTCAATATATTGCTCCTTTTTTCTTTTAAAGTTCTTTCCAATGCCTCGACGCTTGATTTGTGCACCATAGCGATTCATCCCTGACGATCAGGCTGACCTCCCAAAGAAGAAGAGCCATTGGACTACTCCTTGAAATGGAACAAACGGGCGTTTCCATAGTATCGCCATTTATTGGTATTTTGAATGTCGAATGAGCTATTCCTTCGATTGGGAGAAGCGTAGCAGCTATGCCTTTGATTGCTTCCTTACTTCAGTAAGTATCAATTTTATTAGGAATGTCTGTCCGGTGCCTCCAGGAGCGTCGAGGAAAACTTTTTAGATTCCTTGTTAACACTGGAATGAACTTTCTCATAGACTTGTCTGTGCTTATCTGCTAGACGTGGTTCCATTTCAATAACATATGAGTGTATAGTTATCACTGTTCAATAACAAAAACAAATAACTATTTATAATTTTAATTTTTAATTTTAATTTCATATTATTTAGGTTTCAGATTAACTTATATTTTATTTTTTAGAACATTATTATTATATATTTAATATTTTATATTATAATTTTAATATCAATTTAATTATTTTAAAAGAACTCTTTTCTTAACGAGTTTCTCTAATAGAACTAACTAACAATAATAAATATAAATGTAACCTAACAAAACTAGGTTACTTAAATCTAAATAAAATTAAAATCTGTGTACTAAGTTTTACTTAGACTTAGAGATAATACAGTAATTATTTAAATAATAAAAATAAAAGGTGAGTACCTACAGAGTGCATATGCGACAAATTGTAATTCATATCCCTAGAAAACTCCGCATTGGCATAATTCGAAAGAGTATGAGTGCGAGTGCGGGGCATCTGCGATGCTAGTGTATACATTTAGTCTTTGTGCTTCTTTTAAATAATCCTCAGATAACGAATCTCGAAACATAGTCCAGAGTTCAGGGGGGTTACTAAGGCTACAAAAAACCAACATTAAACTGAACAAACCCCGCAATTTGCGAGGGCTGTCAGATACAGTGGCTTCTGTTAAGGCTTCCTCCCAGTGAGTACCGCCATCCAAAAGAATGAGTGCACGACATGCAGACTGAAATGTTGGTTGAAGTAAACCGCACATTGTGAAGCAGAAGTCGAGGATGATAGCACTCTACGTTGCTTGGGTGAACAGTGTACACCCTTCCAATGGCAGTATCATGTTCAGCTCCTGGATAACCATGAACTGGCTGTTCCAATTTTCGTCCGAAAAATTTTCCTCTCTGTTTATTGAATGTATAGAATGAAGGCACATCGGGATATAACAAAGTTCTCGCAAAGGCATCATTTTGACCAAGATTCAAAAACGCCATCAAAGTTGTATTTTTTGGAGACTCTACACTTCCTCTTATATTTTTAGGAGTTGAAGTGTACTCATTGTCCATTCTCGAGATGAATATCAAGCTGTATAACCGAGGGATATCTGTCGTGTATTGGGAAAGAGGGTATGCGCCACACTGCCTCTGAATTACTGATGTATCGGCCACTCTGGTATCTCTGGACCTGATCATTTTCATCACTTATTGTAATAGCTATACCGTCAGACCCTTTGTTTACATACTTGCAAATCCATTTAATGGATTTTACGCTGTGACAATACTCCACATTAATGTGGGCATTGAAAGTTTTTGATAAAACGGGCGAATATGGCACAACCCACCGATTGCCAACAGCAACGTTCTCAGAGGCTACTTTCATCACTGTAGTGAAACCACCGGACACTAGCGACCTTCTTCTGTAAGTGGGATAACCATCTTCTCCCGTTATGGTCTCCCTTACGAACTGCCTAGGGTATTTTTTAGTGCATCGACCCTCCTTCGTACAGGGGGATTGCCAATTAAAGGGACCACTTGGGCCGTGGATAATGTGACTCTTTACGATTTCAAGGAGCTCAGGATCCTCCCTGCAATCTGGTAGTTCTGCTCTGATAACCAGATCAACTTGGTCTGGACGGATGGGTTCTTTTAGCAAAAGAAGCAAGTGCGCATGAGGAAGACCACGCTTTTGCCACCCAACAGTGTGCATGAAACAATGAAGTGCACCAAAAATTTGTCCTTTGCTAAATAATGCTATTGAGGATTTGAGATTCAAATGGAAAACTCGAGATACAATATCGTGGCGATCTCATGATGCCTGACATTAATTCGCGTTTTATTTCTGACCAATTTGGGTTCGTCGTGATTTTTATAAAAATATTAGGGCGCCCATACTTTCGAACGTAGCAAAATGCGTCTTGTGTTCTGGCATGCATTTACCTAGGACCACCCTTAAAGGTGGAAGGCAAAATCACAACTCTACCTAGGTCTCCGACATTTGAATCTTGCCTTAAAGCATCTAGCAAATGAATGTAGTTTTCGGCTCTGAGCTGTCTTTGATGAGTTCTGAAGTCATTAAATGATGGGAATAAAATTCACAGGCTGAGGTTTTTTTCTCTAGAAATGATAACCGTCCTCACAAAGACAAAATATTAAAGGGTAATGTAGGGCATCGTAAGAACGATCTGTCCCACAGATTCTAGTTAAACCCTCGGATCTACCTTTAAGGACAATATCTCGATTATCACTGGGTTCCCCTATCAAAACAATGGCGGGTTCGTTGAATAGTCCAGCATGTTTTGCAGCTGGAATACGGTGAGCCTTTGTTACAACTTTGTATCTTTCACACCCTTGATCTAAAGATTCCACTGCAGATATAAACGTCTGGACGTCGTTTAAAACAGGGTCCAAAGTATTGAATTATTAATCCTTGCACAAACTTGCTCACGGGTGTCAGAAATGAAATAAATCTCCAGGAAGGTAGACGGCATGTTTGGAGGTGGTAACAGGGACCCAATAAGGTGATACACCTGGCCCTGCACTTTAAAAGTGGGCTTAAATCCTCCATCAGAAATCACTTCATTAGCACCAAATGATGTCATTTGAAAAGCATTATTGTAACCTCTTAGATGTGTTAAGAAGTCAGGTGATTTGGGATGTCTGATACAAAGAAGCAAGAGGTTCCGGTGCCTCTTGAATTCTGGGTAGAACAATTTTCGCAGACGAACAACAAATTCCCTTACACTCACTTTTCCACGTTAGACCGAAACGGAAGCGGCAAACTGAATTCATGGACCCTATGCTGGCTGCATCACTATAATTAATTCGACGATCATAGGAAACGCCGTTCAGCGTCTGATGCCAGACGGGTTACAAGGTTGTCTTACGTTTCGTTTGCCCTGATAGACGCAATTCTTTCCTGTTCTACTTAAAGACTTAAATTTAGAACGACAAAATTATACTGTTATCTTTCCCTATCCCTCGCATGCTGTTCTCCCCTATGTTCCTTTGTCTCCTCGTCGCGTCTTCATGCGGCACCCTGCCGAATAAATTCAGTGCCTGCCTCTCTCTGTCAACAAATTGCCGTGCTATCCCTTAATCATTTGACTTCATCTCTCGCGAGGACACATGCCTCTCTCTGTCGACGTCTTGTCTTGCACTCCATTCCTGACTTGAATTCTCTTAGTCGCTGGGCAGCCTTTCGATTTTTATCCTTTCTAAGCTGAGCAAGTTTATCAAATTCTATTGCTCCCATAATCGTAGAGGGCCCAGGTGAATTAAAGGAGAATGCAAACGGTGTATTTACGTTAGGGGAACCAGGTAAATTGACATTAAATTCTACAGCACATGCGGAAGGACCAGGCAAATAAAAATCAAACCTGTAGCGACTTGAGTTAACTGGGCAGGTAACAATAAATCTACATAATCACAACCAGATTCAAGGGGCATTAACGGTATGATTGATGAAGCAGAAGTAGGATCTGGGGAGTGAGAATTTTGAGACTCAGTCTGAAGAGTTATATTCCTAACTCCTCTTTTATGTTTCCCTGCTTTGGAAATGGCGCTCAAAGTGGACTTTTTTGGCAGCATTTCTTAGCAGCAATACTACTATTCAACTAAAAAGTATCAAAACCCTATAACTTTATAAGAATGTATCAAATCTTTGCGTTTTTATCACAGTCCAAAATTAAAAAAAAAGCTTGTTACACCTACTTTATTTCTCTTGACGTCAAAATGAAACACGCTTTTTTTAAACTTTGGACTGTGATAAAAAAGCAAAGATTTAATACATTCTTATAAAGTTATAGGGTTTAAAAATATATAATTATGTACGATGTGGGATTATTTTGACGTAAACGAAGCTAAGTTATCGTTAAAGGTTACAATGTACCTATGAAATTGTCTTCTTCTTACCATAATTAAATTATTTTTATCTTTTTAGTTCTTTTTATTAACAAGTAAAAATAAAAGCTTGTTTTAAAAAACGTTTTATATCTGTTAATTTTATTTTTAACTTTTTAGTTTTTATGATGCGGGATTAACTACTGCGTACTTCATAGCGCGTAGCAGCGTTTTTGCGTTATGGAGCTCGTCCCGTTGTCATTCGTAGTACGCACATATATGTGATGTATTGAGCATTTAAAATTATAACACTTTTTATATTTAAATGACTTACATCTATTTTATTGGTAGGACTTTTAAGTAATGGTAAAATAATGTTCAAATTAGTTATGTAATTACTCTTTATTTGTTTGTAAGGTTCCTCATTCTTTCCATTACTTTTAATGCGTCAACATTACAAGGTTTTTTCGAAGTCAACTTGGAGCAGTCTAATTATTCGATTTAGATACCTGCTAAACACCTCACTCGACTTAAAGCCACGTAAGCTTGACCTGCAGCAAACAATTTGGAACCAAGGTAAATAACAGCATGATCTACAGTAGTTCCCAGCATTTTGTGCACAGTTGAGGCCCAAGACAAGACAATCGGGAGCATTCTTCTTTCAGCTGCGCCGTGATTAAATTTAGCAGGCAATCAACTGATTTAGGCTGTATTATGTGTATGCCGTCATCACTAAAATCGATGCTAACCGATGGTATATCGCTATCGTATAGTTGAGCACCTATCGACCTATCGCTCCATTCACAAGTCCCATAGCAACGTCAATGTTAGACCTCAACATAACTTTAGCACCAACAAAAATTTCTAGTTCTTTTGGAAGACCTCCTGTTTTATTAATGTCCGAATGTATTATATTATTAACATCAATCTGATAATTTTTTGTTGTTCCATAAATTAATTGATCTTGGGCAGTTATTTTGAACATTTGTGTCTTTTTCTTCCTAAAATGTTCGAGAACGGCTGCATTATGTTCACTGACCTGTTGGTTAGTTGGGTAAATACGTAATGCTTTTTCCATCGAGAACTCTCCCGAACTATTTGAACTTACTTTCTGCATAAGATCAGAAAAGTGTTCGGCAGTCATCTCACTTACTCTTAAAGCGTCCAATATATTCACGAATTTATCGCAACCTTTCTGTCTCATGTTCTCTTTAAGCTCTATTAAAGAGAATAGGAGCCACAAATGTGTTGCTGGGAACATTCCTGCTGGTTGATCGACTACTTGGTTTCCTCGCGCCGGAGGCAGTTGCATTAGATCGTCGAACAAGAGCATATTAAGACCACCAAACATTTCTTCCCTATTCTCAAGTTGTTTTAGTCTGGAGTCAATCATGCAAAGCATCTCATACCGCACCATTGATATTTCGTCAATAAATAGAAATTGTATATCTTTCCACTGTAACCGCATCAATCTGAGGAAATTTCACGTCAGCATGGGCATCTGTGAAATTCTTCCATCTCTTTAGACAGGTAACTTAAGTGAGGTATGGAGTGTAGAGCCACCAATCAAACGCGCTGCGCCCCTTGTCAGAGCGCACACTTTAACAACAGCCTTGGCATGGCAACGGTTTGCTTGATTTTTAAGCAATTTAAACAAAAATGTTTTACCAGTTCCCGCATTCCCTGTAATGAATAGTCTTAGTTTGTTGCCACTTCTTTGAATCTGCTCTTGATTATTTCGTGTCACGAACCGAAAGATTTCTGCCTGATCCACATTCATAGCTCTACAAGATGTATTGAATTCATCATCAGCCATACATTGTTCAAGTGCTTCGATTTCATCAATTGGCTCATCAATAGGTTGTAGATTTTCTTCGTCGAGAATGCGGAATGCGTGGATTTGGTTAAACGCATTTTCTAGCTGTTGGTCTCGTTCTCTAAAAGTTGCATGCGTTCGTTTGTTTGGCGGAGTATTTCTTCTTTTGCTAGGAATGCATTCTGAGCGGAGTTGTGTTCCTCTAGTAGCTCACATTCATTACGATATGGCATACATTGTAGTAAAATACTAAATAGAATAATAGTTCTTGGGGTCAGTTGCAGGTATAAAATATGGAACTCGTACCACTGCTGGAATATTTCGAACTTTAAGTTTAGTATTATAGGTAAGTGTGATGAGTCGTCTTCTGTTGGTCTCCTCTCGGGGTTGGTGGTCATCTACGGATTCATCGCTGCTTACATCATTCCTTGTTTTATATAAAAAGGCTCAAAAAGCATTGCGAATTCTAGCAAACTCATATTATTGAAGTCGAATTCTGGGTTCTGGGAATTATGGACGTTTTTCGAATCTGTCAAAGATATTATTACAATATCCCGTTGCAACCCATCTTCAGGCTTGCGAGTATTTAAGAAAACACATTTCCTTGAGCTATCGCGAAGATTCAGATGACACAATCTAAATGCGGATTCATAAGCAGAGATTTGTCATTCTTTCATAATTCACATACAAACTTTAAAGAGTTTTCGTGAAGTGTTCTTACGTTGTATTTGTCGCACTGCCTGTGCTGGGCTGTAATCTAATGCGGTTGGTTTTGATTTAGATATATATTTTGCAACATAATATGCTGTTGCTTCATTTGAGCCACACGGTTGCAAATCAATATTTCCAGTCCAAACCTTTAATAATGTGGGATTATAAATATTAATCCATCTGTCCTGTAGGCGTCGCTTTAGAATACAAATTCTACCACCATTCTGGAGATATTCATCAGAAGTTTGATGAATTATCCGAGTTTCGTCGGATTCTTGTCTTGGAAAGCTGAACCGACAAGTATTGTTATTTTTTTTTGACATGTGTGTGTATGCTGGTGAATTTGATTTTTTTTTAGCAAATTCATAAAGATCAATATTTTCTGGTGGCAATTGACAGGATACAACTTTCTCAATGAGGCGAATGCCTTCTTCAGTTTCAAAAGATGGGTGCTTTTTGATCCAAGTCACCATATGTAAATGTTGGCTTCCGCGATTCAGATATTCAATGCGCCACCAGAAATCTTTCATTTGTCCGCCGAGGACTTCGTGGTTGTGTGTTAAAAACGTTAAAAGTGCTTGAACTCGTACCATAAAATGTCGGCTTACAATGACTGGATATAATTCAATTAATTTCTGTACGTCTATTATATTAAGGCAGTTAGGATCTTCATCTGATCTTCCGTCAGCAATCAAAAGTACCTTTCTCATGTCTATCCAGTTCAAATCATTGCAGCTGAAAGTTAGAAAATACGTCGGTGGTCCAAGACACCTGATTTGTGCTACGAAATCATTTAGTGCTGCCTGCCCGAAAGAAGCAAGCATATTGTATTGTCACCTGAACTAAGCACTAGCACTTTTTCGAACTTTTTCACTCAATTTTGAAAAATTTGTTCACTCAATGTTAACTGAAAACAGTCTGAAGCGTATGTTTCCTTTGTCTTTCATGACAAACGTTATTTGCACTTGTTTTGAACTTCAAAATTTGCTTACATGCTGAAAACTGAAAACAGTCTGAAACTAACGCCTCCTTTTGCTGTGATAACAGATGACAATTAGGGGCTCATATATTTCATTTCCCTTCCGGAGGAAATGCTTTTTCCTGAATAAGAAAAGATACACCTCCTCCTATCATGATGATCGAATTTACAGAGTTTAACCAGTTCAACCCCTTTTTCAGAAACGAAACGATTATATAAACTAAAAGCCCAACCAATGTTTTTGAACGTGCAGTAAAATTTAACACAGAAAAGAAAAAATGAGTGCCACCATCTTCATATCATTAGTCGAACTGCATATCAAATGACTTGACGCTTGATTAAATAACAAACAAAAGTGGATCATGCTAAACCGTGTTTATACATTCAAGTACTCCATGTCAGTAATAAAACACGTGCCATGATCCACCACGTGCCATTTTGTATGGAAGCATGTAAAGTACTTTAATTTTGATTCTACTGAACATTTTATTTAAAGTCAAGAACTGCCAAAATACTCCCAAAATCTCAAAGCTCCACCATGAGCCACGACTGGGTCTATAGCTGAACGCAACATAATAGTTATGATTTAATTCAAGTACAACAATTTGTATTCGTTTTATTGCTAATGGTATGCCATCTCTCCTTTTTTCAAAGAGTGTACATTACTTATTTTTATTAATTATTTAAATTTAGTTAACAGTTTATAATATCGTTACAAAGACTTTCGTCTTATAATTTTTTTTCTATTTGCGTTTATACATCTATATATTTTTGCATTTTTGCAATCAATAATAATATATTATTGGTGATTTCATATAGTTTTCCAATTATATATATTTTCGAGTCATTTCATTTCGATTTTTTTTTGACATTTGATAGCCTCGCTTGTTATTAAAACAAACGAAAATTAATAAACTTCGATGTTTTCAAAAATATATTCAAATGGTTACGTATTTTGCCGAATTCACGTGACGTTGGCATTTTGTATTCAAACTGTTGTTATGAAAATAATTTTTCAAACACAGAAACAAAATTAAAATGCAAAGCAAAACTTATATTAAGTACGAAAAATGAAAATTTAAAATTTAAAAATAAAATTTAAATTAAATTAAAAATCTCGTAATAACCGCCCTGCTACATCGGCGCGTGGCAGTACAGCATCTCGCTACCAAGAATTTGTATAACCAAAGATCCCGTTCTGCTACTCTATTGATTCCCTGGGAATAATCAATCATGTGTTATTACCAGCGACATCAGCCCCCAAATTCACGAACGATCAATTCTGCAAAACAATGGAACTTGGTTTGGTTTGTCAAGCAAAGAATTGGTTTTTCGTGGAAATGTTTTCATTCATGGGACCGGAGTCCGTTGTAATTTTTACTTTAAATACGGACACCAGTCTCTTCGGGAGTCAGTGTCCAGAAGGAGGTCCTGCTGCAGAGTTGGCAGCCGACGCAGACAGTCAGTTTTTGGAGGTAAGGACTTCGTGCTGGCCGGTAATTTAAAACCTAAAATTTCAAGAACTTAGAATTGTATACTTATTAACTATATATGTGAACTAATTTAAAACCTAAAATTTCAAGAACATAGAATTCTATAAATATCAACTAGTAAATGATTTAAAAAAGAAACTAAAAATTTACAAGAACTTAAAAATTGAATATACGAGAACTAATTTAAAACCTAAAATTTCAAGAACATAGAATTGTATAAATATGAACTAGTAAGTGATTTAAAAAAGAAACTAAAAATTACAAGTAATAAAAATTGAATATATGAGAACTAATTTAAAACCTGAAATAACAAGAACTTAAGATTGAATAAAATGTGGACTAGTAAGAGATTTTAAACCGAAAATTACAAGAAGTTAACATTGAATAAAATGTGAACTATTAGTAGATTTAAGATTTACAATTACAAGAATTAAAATTGTATATTAACGTGAAACAATTGATAGATTTAAAATTTATTTGACTATGAATACACCCATAGGAAACTGAAAAAATAAACGATTAAGAAATTGAAATAATTAACTAGTGACATTTATGAGAAATTGGAAACTATTGAAACATAAAATTACTTGAAGCTGACAATAAATTAGGAACGCTATAAAATTGTGTGAAACTTATATAAAAATTAAAATTCTATTATAAATCAAACCATGGATTTTATTGATAAAATAAGAGGGGGTCAAGTGATCTTAACCCAAGCACTCCTCGATCCCATGTTGTGAACCAAAAGCTTAATCTTTCATACTGTCACTGGAGTGAACATGAAATGAAAGCTTCGGAGTTTACATTTCCTGAGGTGCGAAACTTTCGAAAATTTGAGCTGAACATTTGTACTGAAATGATTCGAAACCACATACAGTTTTAATCGCTGAGTCGTTCATATTTTAGATCTTACACGATCAGATCTTCGTTGCAGCTGTTTCAGTTTTTGAATTAAATTAAAGACTTTCCTTTCATGTACTTAAGTTTAATTTATTGTACCAGTTCATCTATTTGACAAAAATTCAGGACACATGAACATAATCTATATATAAATAGGCGACACGTATTTTTGTTATCCCTTTCACAGGAAACCAGGTGGAATTACCAGCATAAAAATTATACCATTCGAAAGATTAGTTTTTCCTCTATGTGCATCACCTAATTTTTTTTCTTAAATTCAATTATAAATTAGTTTAATTTTAAATTGAAATTAAAAAATTCAATGGGATAGTATGTGTGAATTGAGCACACGTATAGCGTAGATGATGCTTTTGGGAAGAATGTATGCGTGTGATTGTTTTACTTTTTGCCTGGAAATATGCAATCATATGTTTTTTTGGTTTGTGTCCCCGATAAATGGCAAGTACTAAATTAGTCGAAAATCAAACCAAATGGATCAATCTTCTACTGGGGACACAAACCAAATGAATTAGCATATAATTGAATTCCTCTACGAAAAAATCAGAATATAGAACATACTTATTTAACATTATCATTGGCATAGATCATACGTTCGACTTAATAACCTACCATTTATGCCAAATACGTGCATTCTTTTCACTCAAACCTAATATCTATGCCAATGATAATGTGATGGGCAAACGCAGTCATATCACAGACAATATTCACATGTTCATTTTGTTTTTTGCCTGGAAGAAGGCAACCGTTGGCTAATAAAATTGCATTCTTCCAGACAAAAGCCAAAACAATGAACATATGGCCACAGACAATAATGTGGATGCATTACCACAGACAAATTTAAAGCCATCGTTTACTTATAACATTGTTTTTTGCTAATTTGATAAAAATATATGCAAATTTTATTTCAAAAAATATGGATAATATAATAAAATTGCATTCTTCCAGACAAAAGCCAAAACAATGAACATATGGCCACAGACAATAATATGGATGCATTACCACAGACAAATTTAAAGTCATCGTTTACTTATACCATTTTTTTTTGCTAATTTGATAAAAATATATGCAAATTTTATTTCAAAAAATATGGAAAATCACAATTTTACAGTTATTTCTAGAAAACGCGAAGTTATCTTTCACGAATATTTATGGAAAGCAAACGAAAGTCTGAATTTTATCATGTTTCCCAACTTTTGTATGGACCCACATTTAAAACATAATTTAGAGAAATATGATATATGGCCAAAAGTTGGGAAATGAAAAAATAAAAGGGGTTGGTCATACCCCCTAGAATGCTTGATTTAGCCGCTACGAGCAAAAAACTGTTTAAAATTGAAAATCTGAAATTACATATATCATATTTCCAAACTTTTGTCTGTTCGCCCCTAAGACCTCAATTTAGAGAAAAAAGAAAAGGTAGGAAATGAAGGTTGGTACGTTTGTACGGAAATTCCAGATATATTTTATTTACAATACACAATGTATTTCCCACAACTTCATAATTTAGTTAAAAACCACATGATCCAGGGTTCATGTGGTTTATTGAATCGTATCCCCGTCTGTATCAGAGATGGTAAATGCAGCAAAAGCTTTTCTAAGGACTTTTACAATACAACTCAGGGCAATGTTAGATGCGCCGTGTTAATGGTATAACAGTTTACTTTCGTGGCCACTCTGTTGACAGCCGTTATGCTGTTCCTTAAAATCCATATTTTTTAGCGAAATTTGATTGCTACTTAAATGTAGAAGTTCTTGGCACAGTTAAGAGCCTAAAATATATGCACAAATATGTTAATAAGGGATACGACTGTGCCTCATTACAGTTTGGAAGAGCTTGAGGTGGAGTTGAGGGCAAAGTTTATATAGATGAAATCAATAGCTTTTTGTCCGGTCACTATGTTGTATCTACGGAAGCTAATTGGCGCATGAACGAGTATCCAATGCATTACCAGTCACGTAATATATTATAGTTCGACTTGAATGTTACTTGCCTCACCGGCAAAATGTAGTCTTTAGGGAAGGAAATGTTCAGCAAGCTTTAAAAATCACAGAAGAACAAAATTGACTGCATTCTATGAAATCAATCGAATTAGTTCGTCCGAGTTTCTATATACAGAGACGCCGATACATTATATTTAGGTAGATAAAGAAAAGAAATCGAAAAACCTCAAACAGGAAGTAGTAGAGCTATTGATACATTATTTTATGTTTTATGTTGAGATGTTCCATTTGAGACTATTTTGCTTCATGTTCGAGGTCCCATCAGGATTTGGGTACTGTTGGGAACATTATTTACTGCACATTTTCAGCACATGCACGACGTGTCGCATGAAATTATGGAGAGTGGCGTGAATATTTATTAGAAGTAAAAGAGTGTTAGTCCTCTCAGCAGTTAAGAGAGTTATTTGCCATATCCTATTTGTGGTATGAACGTTCCTACAAATGCATTAGATTTGTGGAATGAATTCACAATATTCATGTGTGAAGACGTTTAAAGAAATTCTTCAGAAAATGATTCATATAACCGTGCTTTATTAGCTATTTAGGAAATTTTTTTCAGTAAACGATTCATTCGGTACTCCAACTACACTTTTCGGATATAAGACTATTTTACTCTGTGGAGATTTTTGACGAATATTGCCAGCTATATCTCACGGTACATGTGTATCACTTATTGAGATACCACTTATTGCCTTACTTCATGGTCCAAATTTTCAAAATTCCACAAAATAGCTTTTACTCAAAACATGAGAGCTTTACCTCATGAGATTGAATTCGTTGAATTTCTTAAATCTCTTGGTAATGGAACTTTACCCACATTTCCAGATTACAGCCAAGATGTTATTGAAATTCCTACCCATTTAGTTAGCTGCAACTTCGTGTTTCCAGATACTTATGGCAATGTATCTGAAACCATAAAGTTTAACGATATTCTCAATTCGGTTATATTAGCACCGAAATATGAAGGCTGTGCTTTCATTGATGCAGAAATCTTCAACAGCCTGGCCGGAGAGAAACGAATATATTTGAGTTCCGAGAAAATCTTGAGTGATAATTATAGAGAGCAAAATAATTTTCCAGTAGAATTTTTAAACTCAGTTGATGTAAGTTGGCTCCCGATCCCACAAATTTATTTTAAAAACCAAATTACATACTTTTACTTATTCGTAATTTGTGTACAGGACATGACTTGCTTGGTCAATGGTACACCTATCCGTTTAGTTCAAATGCAAAAAAAAAATTTTTGGATTGTGAGATTTTAGCAGGAGTTTTCCGAAACACACGTATTTTGACACGTTTGACGTATTTTTGCCTTTTTCTTTTCAAGGAACTCAACTTTCCGTCATTCTGGCTTTTGCGATGACAATTAATAAATCCCAGGGGCAAACGTTTCAAAAATTAGGAATCTTACTCAAACAACCTATATTTTCTCACCATTAATTGTATGTTGTAGCCAGTAGAGTTAAATTGTTTGACCGATTGCATGTCTACATGAAATTCTGAAACACAAGGCCAAGGTCATTAGGCAGAAGATGAAAGAATTCTTAAAAAAGTATTTTGTATGAGAAAATTTTAAGATCTTATAAGATCTGCAACCGCACCCGCAAGGTTTTCGATAATTATAGATAGGGCCTCATTCAATATAGATGTACTTTGACGTGCAAAATGAGCTGAAGTGATTGCTACTACAGTCTGAACTAAATAACCTTTTGACTTACAATGCTACTGTATATATAGCGCCATGTGCGAGCTATTAGAGTGTGCGTACCGAACGGCGGGGGTTGGCGAGCGTAGCAAGCAGGGGGCGTCCCCCTAGTCTATATATAAACAGGTGACACGTTTTATTGTTATCCCTTTTCCAGGCAACCAGATGGACTTACCAGAGTAAAAATTATACCATTCGAAAGATTCGTTTTTCCTCGGTGTGCATCACATAATTTTTTTCTTCAATTTAATTATAAATTAGTTTAATTTTAAATTGAAATTGAAAAATTCAATGGGATGTTATGTGTGAATTGAGCACATGTATAGCGTAGATGTTGTTTTTGGGAAGAATGTATGTGTGGTATTATTTAGGTTTATGATGATTTCGCCTGCAAACATGCAATTATATGATTATTTTTGGTTTGTGTCCCCATATATAACATGTACTAAATTAGTCAAAAATCAAACCAAATGGATCAATACTCCACTGGGGACAAAAACCGGAAGAATTAACATATAATTGCATTACTCTACGAAAAAATCAAAATATAGAACATACTTATATAACATTATCATTGCCATAGCTCAAACGTTCGACTGAAAAACCTACCATTTATGCCAAATACGTGCATTCTTTTCACTCAAACCTTATATATATGCCAATGATTATGTGGGGGGTAAAAGCAGCCATACTGTGATATGGCCGTATGTAATAGTCGTATGTTCATTCCTTTGCTTTTTGCCTGGAAGAAAGCAATCTTTGGGTAATAAAATTGCATTCTTCCATACAAAAGCCAAAACAATGAACATATGGCCAAAGACAATAACATGGATGCATTACCACAGACAAATTTAAAGCCATCGTTTACTTATACCATTATTTTCTGCTAATTGGATTAAAATACACTGCTCCCCCGGTATTCGCGAGGTATGCGTTCCGAAAAAAGTTCGCGTATATTGAATTCGCGAATATCGGGGTTCAAGTTTCATACAAATACGAGGGTTTTGTTCGGTCATTTATTGAAAAAAGTTTTTTTTATAAAATACATATGTAAAAACTTTCATTTTAGTTATGTTTAAATGCTAGTTGCTCTTTGGTTTGAAAAAGTTTAATATTTTGGGTTGTTTAACTTCCTTTTTCTTATCTTCTAGCAGAATTTTATATGGCGCGAGCGAACAATCCATTGCTCTTTTGAAGCTAGAAGTGCGTTCCCAGTTATCGTCAATTTTGTTGATCTCTTCACTTAACCGGTCTGCTATTGCGAAAATCATAGAAAGATTTTTAATGGTTAATATGTCTTCTTTGATTTTATCTGTGTTTTCGGATTCCTTGGTCGTCATTAGCGAATATTCTTCGTCTACTGCACGCAATTCTTCTATTGAAAGTTCAGCATCGTGAGCCTGAATCACTTCTTCTATATCCTCTCCATTGATATCAGCAAAACCTTCTTCACCCAATGACCTTCCGAGTTGTAGAATTTCTTCTTGTGCGGCAGGCTGCGGATCAGATAATACCGTGGTGGCATGAAACATTTCAGGCCAAATTTTTTTCCATACAGCATTTAAAGTCGAGTTTCTCAGTTCATTCCATGCCGTTCCTGTGTTTTCTACTGCATTTAAGATGTTATACGACTTCCAGAATGTACGAATGCATCCGCGATCGGCAGTGCTATTTTGTGACTTATCAAGCATTTGCCTCAACGTCAGACGAAGGTAATAAAGTTTAAATGTAGAAATGATACCTTGGTCGCAGGGCTGAATAAGAGAGGTCGTGTTAGGAGGTAAAAACATCACCTTCATGTCTTCGTCAAGATATGGTAAATCCACGGGGTGACTCGGGGCGTTATCAATTAAAAGCAGAGCTTTCCTTGTAAGGTTCTTTTGTTTATGATATTGAGTAACTTCTGGACAGAAGCAATTTTGAAACCAATCTTTGAACAGCGCAGCCGTCATCCAGGCTTTTTTATTAGACCTCCAATGTACAGGAAAAGTGGATTTATTTACGTTTTTGAAAGCTCGAGGATTCTCAGCACTATAGATCATGAAAGGCTTACACCTAAAATCTCCACTTGCATTGGTGCAGAAAAGAAGAGTAACCCTGTCTTTCATGGAGCACGTCGAAACCAGGAGCACGTCGTTCTTCTTGCGACACGAACGTTCGAGAAGGCAAGCGTTTCCAATAGAGACCTGTCTCGTCCGCGTTAAATATTTGGTCCGGAGTGAGTCCCTGTATGTCTATGGTTTCTTTCAATGTTAGGACAAATGTCTTTGCTGCATTTTCATCAGCACTTGCTGCTTCACCGGTAAATTTTATATTATGAAGCTTATATCTCAGCTTAAATCTATCAAACCAACCTTTACTTGCATTAAAAATGTCTCTGCTGGTTGATGATACACCCTCGTTCAATAATTCCTCATACAAAAGTTTAGCTTTTGTCCGAATAATTACGGAATCGATTCCGATTCGTTTTTGATTGTTGTCTTCAATCCAAATCATTAGAAGTTTTTCTACCTTCTCTATTATTGGATCACGCACTTTTTTCACCATCTTCGCTGACGTCGCAGAACACTCCTGGATCGATTTGTTAATTCCAAATTTCTGAGCATTTATGCTTCGTACAGTGGACTCATTAATCCCAAATGTGCGTCCTACAGATGACGCCCTTTCTCCAGATTCGAGACGAGAAATAATTTTCAATTTCGTTTCTAAATCTAATACTTTTTTCGCGCGTTTTCTAACAGCCGACATGACAAACGTTATATTATAAAAAGCACGTGTATTTCGCAAGAGTAAAAGAAAGACACTAAATGGCATTAACTGAACGTTGAGTCTAGCCGTTATCAATCGCCACTCGGGTGCAATACGAAGAGTCCTCGCGAAGCGACGTTTATATTCGCGAATAGGCGAGTTATTTATTCGCGGACAACGAACTTTGATCCATGAAAATTATTCCGCGAATGATTGAATTCGCGAATAGGGAAGTCGCGAATAACGGGGGAGCAGTGTATTTCTTTTTTGTTTTCTAAATCTTATATCTTAAATTTTCCTTTGGTACAATGTTTCATTACGTTTTAAGTTCAAATTTTCAATTTTTACATTTTTATTTTTAAATCAAATTCTTCATTTCAATTTAAATTCTCATTTTAAAGCCAAATTTTTCATTTCAATATTTTACTTTAAAGTAAAATTTTTCATATCAATTCTTAAATAATCATTTTAAAGTCAAATTTTTCATTTCAATATTTTAGTTTAAAGTTAAATTTTTCATTTCAATATTTTAGTTCAAGTTAAAAATTTCATTTGAATTTCAATTCTCACATTTTTATTTTAGAGTCAAATTTTTATTTACCATATTTAAGTTTAAAGTTTGTTTTTCATTTCAATTTCAATTCTCACATTTTTAGTTTAAAGTCAAATTTTTCATTACAATATTTTAGTTTAAAGTTAAATTTTTCATTTCAATTTCAATTCTCACATTTTTATTTTAAAGTCAAATTTTTCATTACAATATTTTAGTTTAAAGTTAAATCTTTCATTTCAATTTCAATTCTCACATTTTTTATTTTAAAGGCAAATTTTTCATTACAACATTTTAGTTTAGAGTTAAATTTTTCATTTCAATTTCAATTCTCACATTTTTATTTTAAAGTTAATTTTTCATTACAATATTTTAGTTTAAAGTTAAGTTTTCCATTTCAATCGGCCAGCACGACGTCCCGATTAGGAAAAGACTGCCACGTTCCCAAAAATCTGCAGGTTATATCCTGCCGCGGACAATGGCCGGACAACCGACCCGAATCCATGAAAGAGCTATTCTTTCTTTTCCAATCCTCATGGACCGATAGATGTTCATTGTCCAAACTCAATTGATTCCAACTTTAAATTTCCCATTCCCACGGAATCAATTGAGTTGGGCGTCGATGCACAAAAGACCAATTTGATTTTGAAATCAATAGTTGTATTGATCTTTAGTGCATCGCTGGGGCGGATATCCCTGGGAACAACAGATGGTTCGTTGGTTCCCAGGGAATCAATTGGAATAGAAATGTTGCAATAGGAATGGCAGAACGGGATGCAGATTTTTAAGATCCCGTTCTGCCACGCGCGCGTGTCACAGGGTGATGTTTATATTTGTAGTTTGTTTGTAGTTTTGTGTTCTAATTTGTGAAAATATTTATAATGAAAATTTATTTTCATAACAATGACTTGCTTGGTCAATGGTACACCTATGCGTTTAGTTCACATGCAAAAAAAATTGTTTGGATTGTGAGATTTAAGCAGGAATTTTTCAAAACACAAGTAACCTTAATTATTCAAGTACACTTCTGTCTTTTTCCTTTCAAAAAACTTCATTTCCCCTCATTCTGGCTTTTGCGATGACAATTATTATATCCCAGGGGCAAACGTTTCAAAAAGTAGGAATTGTACTCAAAAAACCTGTATTTTCTCACCGTCAATTGTATGTTGTAGCCAGTAGAGTTAGATCATTTGATCGGTTGCGTGTCTATATTTATGAAACACAATGCCATGGCCATTTGGCAGGAGATGAAAGAATTTTTACAAAAAGTATTTTGTATGAGATAATTTTAAGATCTTTTAAGATCCGCAGCCGCACCCGCAAGGTTTTCGATAATTATATACAGGGTTTCATTCGGTATAGATGTACTTTGACGTGCAAAATGAGGTGAAATGAGTTACTACGGTCTGAACTAAATCACTTCTTTACATACAATGCTAATGTATATAAAGCACCATGCGCTAACTATTTGTGTGAGCGTAGCGAACGGCGGGGTTTAGCGAGCATAGCGAGCTGGGTGCGTCCCCCTAGTAAGTATTATATTCATGTAACTGCGACTTAACCACAACTGCAACTTGACTTGTTATTCTGTTACTCATCCATTCGTTTGTTGTTGAGTACATTCATTCGTTGTTTTGTCTAGGTGACTTCTTGCATGACTTTGTTTTTATGGCTAGGTGACAAATGGTTGGCCCTTGATCGTCCACTTTATAGAGTTCAGGTGACAAGGCGTTGTATGCGCGATCGATGACGGGTTGGGTGATCGATGACGTGTTGGTTGTCCGATGAGGTATTCATATGATGACGTGTCGGTTGTTCGATGACACATTCTTGTGATGAAATGTTGATTGCTAGATGTGGCGATGATCTTTCACATATCTTTTAATGAAAAGATCTGCTCCTTGATGGAATCATCATCACCATCCTTTAAAGGGCTCTTTTATGAATCTCTTTACATAACTATTTAAATTTTCTTTTGTTTTAAAACTTTTTTTTTTAAGGATTGCTTTGGTCATTTTGAACTTTACTATTCTATTACAATTCGAGTATTTATGTAATCGACACATTTTGAATCTAGGTGGCGTTCGCGAAGTCGCACACAAAATTGAGCTGAGCGGTCGATATATAGACACTCTGCTTCATAGTCATCTGTGGTAATGTAATAATTGGTAGCAATTGGTTCAAGTCGATACCATGTGTGTTGACTTGGTTTTAATGTAAAAAATATATGTATAACAATTCTGGCCCTAAACACTGATTTATTGGCCATTTCTTGTTTGTTATTCTATCTCTTCATTACCTTTAGTGAGAGAAACTCAAGAGATAAAGGGTGGGCCATATACGATTTGGAATTTGAATCGGATATAAAAAAAACTAATGAATATTTGTCCAAAACTATAACTTTGTTAGAAAGATTGAACATTTCCATTGACGAGTGAAACACAACATCATTCAAATGACTGCCAAGGCTGGCCTTACAGTACCCCATCGGATCAATCCAATTTTTCAGTACATTTCGATTGTTTGGGCTCCAATCTCATGAATGGCATCTTCAATTTCGTCTTTCAAGGACTCAATCGTCTCTGGATGATAAGCGTAACATATATCCTCAATAGATCTCCACAAAAGGTAGTCTAATGGGTTCAAACCACAGCTCTGAGGCGACCAATTCGGAACAGAATTTCGCTTTATTATTCGATGTTCAAAAGTGGTGCGCAAAAGATCGATTGTATCGTTAACTGTGTCGCAGCCCCGTCCTGTTTGAACCAAATTCCGTCCATGTGACACTCTCCAATTTGTGCAAACTAAAATTCATTTAACATGGCTCTGTAACGCTCGCCATTGACCCTGAGGGCGGCAATTTCGCTTATTGAAATAGCCTCCACGGTGGAAATGAGCTTCATCGGAAAAGATAATTTTTCGGTAAATATGTTCATCTTCATCCAAACGATCTTCAGCCCATCCGATGCGACAGGCGAACGTAAAACGCATCAGATGGTCATGAGGCTTCAATTCCTGCACTCTTGTTTGTTCCTGAGAACGATGACGAAATGATGTTGATGGATGTTCATGCACACTCTGCGAAACCGCAGCAATGTTTTAGGGTGTGCGCACTGGACGGAAACGGGAACGGGTTGTTTTATCCAATAACGAACCGGTTTCACAAACTCGCTTCACTGATTGATCAACTGATTGGAAGGAAAATTTTTCCCGTAAATTTCTTATGGTGAAAGTAAAGAAAAAAGTTTTATTAAGGGTGGCACTCCATACATGTGTCTGAGGGACAAAATTTTCTTTTCATTCCACATACCCGTGTGAGGTATATTTGGATAGGTCTTTAAAAATAACAATGATGTTTGCAGAAAGTTTTTTCCTTTAAGCTAATCGTTCGCGAAATATACGCTTCTCAAAACATCAAAAGTGTGTCCCCCCCACTCTAACTTTTGAACGACGGGTCAGAAAAATCTGAAAAAATTAAAGGTAGTAGAACTATATAAAAACAGTAAACGATTTTTGGTTTGAACAATAAGGGTCTTACCGTTAATTATGTAGACTAGGGGGCGCCCCCTGCTCGCTACGCTCGCCAACCCCCGCCGTTCGCTCCGCTCACTCCAATAGCTCGCGCATGGAGCTATATATACAGTAGCATTGTAAGTAAAAAGGTTATTTAGTTCAGACTGTAGTGGCAATCATTTCAGCTCATTTTGCACGTCAAACTACATCTATATTGAATGAGACCCTATCTATAATAATCGAAAACCTTGCGGGTGCGGTTGCGGATCTCAAAAGATCTTAAAATTTTCTCATACAAAATACTTTCTGCCAAATGACCTTGGCTTTGTGTTTCAGAAAAACATATAAACACGCAATCGGTTAAACGATCTAACTCTACTGGCTACAACATACAATTGTTAGCCTTACGGAAACCTGGCTCTGCTCCAATATCAATGACCTTGAGATCTTCGACAAGGAGTTTAATCTTTACCGTAAAGACCGGTGCGACGGCGATCCTAATCGACGTGGTGGCGGTGTCTTAATTGCGGTTCGTTCCTCCTTTAATATTACCCCTATATCGATCCCCTCCATTGAGACGCTGGAACTCCTCTCCGTCAAGATACACTTCCCCTCTTACAACCTTTTCCTTTCGACATGTTACATACCTCCCCGATCAGATATAACCGTGTTCATGCTCCTCTTTCGTGCACTTGATTACCTCTACAATCTCGTAGCTGAAAGAGATCATGTACTACTTATCGGCGACTTCAATTTACCTCATATCACTTGGTCGCCTTCTTCTGAGTCTAATTATCTTACCCCATCTATTCCAACCGTGTACCCCGACACTACACTTATCGACTCTTTGAACTACTTTTCCCTGTTCCAACTCAAATCTATCCTCAATCTGAACCAGCGCTTGCTCGACCTAGTCCTATCGAATAATCCCACCAACGTAGTTGTTTCTCCCAGCACACTCTCCCTCTGCGCAACCGATCCTCATCACCCCCCCTCTCAATCTCTATATCACACTTCCACAGCTCCCACCTCGCTTCATCCCCCCTGCCAGCTAGTTTCAACTTTCGCAAAACTAATTTTGATCTCCTTCTTCACACCTTCAGTGGGTTCTACCTTAGTATGCCTTCCACCAATCTTTCTCTGCTAGTTGAAACCTCTATACTCTACGAGGCCTTACATTCTTCCATCCGTTCTTCTACTCCTTTCTCCTCACCTATTCCTCCTGATTCTTCCCCTAAATGGTACACCCGTAATGTGAAGTCCCTGAGGAACCGTCGCAACTCCCTTTGGCAGAAATTTCTTCGCTCTGGGTCCCCAGTAGATCATAAAAACTTCTGCGCTGCCCACAGTGATTTCTCTTCCCTCGTTACCTCCAGTTACAATGCCTACTTAACAACTGTTGAAAGCAATATCTCGGCGAATCCACGACTCTTCTTCTCCTTTGTGAACTCCAAACGGAAACGCAAAGGTGATAACTACCCCCCAACGATCTCTTACCTCGGCTCGGGGAGTGATGATCCCCTAACCATTGCGAATCTCTTCGCTGACTTCTTCTCCTCCACCTTTACGGATGGTCATTTTGAGCCTGACGTGGAATACTTAACTTCACTGAAGCCCTCCCTTACCTCGCCCCCTCTTAACTTTCCTGATCTCCATATTTCAGAGGTGGAGGTCCTCTCAGAGCTATTACGTCTAAAGAATGACTTTTCCCCCGGCCCTGATGGAGTTCCACCCATTGTTCTGAAAAGATGTGCGTCTCTTATTGCTGGACCTCTATCTCATCTCTTCAATCTTTCTCTCCAGTCCGGTGTTTTTCCTGACTGTTGCAAAACGGGATTTCTAGTCCCGGTCCACAAGAAAGGTTCTCAGATTGATGCTACTAATTACAGGCCTATCGCCAAACTTTCCACCATCCCTAAAATCTTTGAGAAAATTCTAGTTACCAAGCTGTACTCCTTCCTTACCGCCTCCATCTCTCCTAATCAGCACGGCTTCCTCAAAGGTAGATCCACCACAACTAACCTTGTGCAGTTCGTCTCCTTCATCCTAAATTCCCTAGAACGTGGTGAAGTTGTCGAGGCTATATTCACCGACATGAGTAAGGCCTTCGACAGTATCCTCCACAACCTTATTTTATTAAAGCTTAAGCTGGTTGGCTGCCCTCAATCCTTACTCAGGTGGATTGATTCCTACCTGGATCACAGAACATACCGTGTTCGCTTCCGGTCATCCCACTCCAAATGCATAACGGCTGCCTCTGGCGTCCCCCAGGGCAGCCATATCGGCCCCCTTCTATTCATCACCGCTACAAATGACTTGTCCAGCGTTATCCAAACCTCCTCACTCCTTTCCTATGCAGATGATACCAAGCTGTACAAAAACATTGTCAATCCTTCTGACAATATCGACCTACAGCTTGATCTCAACCGGCTATCTCTGTGGTGTTCTAAAAGTAACCTTGTCCTTAATGTTTCCAAGTGTGAGCATGTTTGTTTCTCCCACAAACGTAACTATGCTCCCTACATGTTCACAATTAACGACACCCCGGTGAGGTCTGTTGACTGTGTTTGTGATCTGGGGGTCCATCTTGACTCCAAACTCTCCTTCCATGACCACGTTAACCACATAATCCGGAGAGCGGGTGTCATGTTGGGGTTCATTTCAAGATGGTCTAGGGAATTCTCTGACCCCTACGTTTTCAAAGTCCTTTTCACGTCCCTTGTCCGACCCATACTCGAATACGCCTCGCAAGTCTGGTCCCCTTACCATAACCACCTTATTGGCAGAATTGAGGCCATTCAAAAGCGATTTCTTCGTTTCGCCCTCCGCCGTCTTCCTTGGTCCGATCCTTTCCATCTTCCTCCTTATGCGGATCGTCTTAAGCTAATCAACCTGCAATCTCTCTCGGGACGCCGTACTATGGCCGATTTGTCGTTCGCCCATGGCATAGCCCTGGGACATATTGTTGCTCCAGACATCCGCAGCCAGTTCGTTTGCCGCCCTTACGTACGATCCCTCCGAGCTCAAGAATCTTTCCTCATCAACTACCACCACACAGACTTTGGTAGGATGGAGCCTATTACGCGAATGCTAAGGGTGTATAATAGGGCCATCCCCCTTCTCCAAGCAGCGGGAGGCCACACCCACGCACGGTCTGTGTTTCGCTCCTTGGTCGATCACATGTCCTAATTGCAACCTCCCGGTCCTGTCTTTCCTGACCCGACTGGACACTACTACCATCAAATAAAGTCTCTTTCTTAATTTTTTTTTTTTCTTTTTTACATTCTTAACTTTTGTTATTTTATAATGTTAGCTTGTATTAAGTTTAATAATAAATAAATAAATAAATAAATAAATTAACAGTGAGAAAATATAGGTTGTTTGAGTAAGATTCCTGATTTTTGAAACGTTTGCCCCTGGGATTTATTAATTGTCATCGCAAAAGCCAGAATGACGGGAAGTTGAGTTTCTTGAAAAGAAAAAGGCAAAAATACGTCACACGTGTCAAAATACGTGTGTTTCGGAAAACTCCTGCTAAAATCTCACAATCCAAACAATTTTCTTTTGCATTTGAACTAAACAAATAGGTGTACCATTGACCAAGCAAGTCATGTCCTGTACACAAATTAAGAATAAGTAAAAGTATGCAATTTGGTTTTTAAAATAAATTTGTGGGATCGGGAGCCAACTTACATCAACTGAGTTTAAAAATTCTACTGGAAAATTATTTTGCTCTCTATAATCATCACTCAAGACCTTATCGGAACTCAAATATATTCGTTTCTCTCCGGGCAGGCTGTTAAAGATTTCTGCATCAATGAAAGTACAGGCTTCATATTTGGGTGCTAATATAACCGAATTGAGAATATCGTTAGACTTTATGGTTTCAGATACATTGCCATAAGTATCTGGAATCACGAAGTTGCAGCTAACTAAATTGGAAGGAATTTCAATAACATCTTGGCTGTAATCTGGAAATGTGGGTAAAGTTCCATTACAAAGAGATTAAAGAAATTCAACGAATTCAATCTCATGAGGTGAAGCTCTCATATTTTGAGTAAAAGTTATTTTGTGGATTTTGAAAATTCGGACCATGAACTAAGGCAATTCTCAATAAGTGATACACATGTACCGTGAGATATAGCTGGCAATATTCGTCAAAAATCTCCACAGAGAAAAAAGTCTTACCTCCGAAAAGTTAAGTTGAAGTACCGAAGGAATCGTTTACTGAACAAAATTTCCTCAATAGCTGATAAAGCACGGTTCTATGAATCATTTTCTGAAGAGTTTCTTAAAAATTCTTCACACATGAAAATTTTGAATACATTCCACAAATCTAAAGCATTTGTAGGAAAGTTCATACCAAAAATAGGATATGGCAAATAACTCTCTTAACCGCTGAGAGGACTTACACTCAATTTACTTCTAATAAATATTCACGCCACTCTCCATCAGTTCATGCGATACGTCGTGTATGTGCTGAAAATGTGCAGTAAATAATGTTCCCAACAGTGCCCTTATCCTGATGGGACCTCGAACATGAAGCAAAATAGTCTCAAATGGAACAACTCAACATAAAACATAAAATAATCGAGCCAAATCTTTACTACTTCCTCTTCGAGGTTTTTCGATTTCTTTTCTTTATCTACCTAAAAATAATGCATCGGCGTCTCTGTATATAGAAACTCGGACGAACTAATTCGATTGATTTCATAGAATGCAGTCAATTTTGTTCTTCTGTGATTTTTAAGAGCTTGCTGAACATTTCCTTCCATAAAGACTGCATTTGGCCGATGAGGCAAATGACATTCAAGTCAAACTATAATATATTACGTAACTGGTAATGCATTGGATACTCATTTATGCGACAACTATCTTCCGTTGATCCAACATAGTGACCGGACAAAAAGCTATCGATTTCATCTATTTAACCTTTGCCCTAAACTCCACCCCAAACTCTTCGAAACGGTAATGAGGCACAGTCGTATCCTTTATGAACATATTTGTACATATATTTTAGGCTCTAAACTGTGCCAAGAACTTCCACATTTAAGTAGCAATCAAATTTCGCTAAAAGATATGGATTTTAAGGAACAGCATAACGGTTGTCAACAGAGTGGCCACGAAAGTCAACTGTTATACCATTAACACGACGCATCTAACATTGGATAGAGTTGTATTTTAAAAGTCCTTAGAAAAGCTTTTGCTGCAGTTACCATCTCTCATACAGACGGGGATACGATTCAACAAACCACATGGATCGTGGATCATATGGTTTTTAATTAAATTATGAAGTTGTGGGAAATACATATATATTGTAAATAAAATATATCTGGAATTTCCGTACAAACGTACCAACCTTCATTTCCTACCTTTTCTTTTTTCTCTAAATTGAGGTTTTAAAGGTGAGCAGGCAAATGTTTGGAAATATGATATAATTTCAGATTTTCAATTTTAAACAGTTTTTTGATCGTAGCGGCTAAATCAAGCATTCTAGGGGTTATGACCAACCCCTATAATTTTTTCATTTCACAACTTTTGGCCATATATCATATTTCTCTAAATTATGTTTTAAATGTGGGTCCATACAAAAGTTGGGAAACACGATAAAATTCTGACTTTCGCTCGCTTTCCATAAATATTCTTGAAAGTTAACCTCGCGTTTTCTAGAAATAACTGTAAAATTGTGATTTTCCATATTTTTTAAAATAAAATTTGCATATATTTTTATCAAATTAGCAAAAAACAATGGTATAAGTAAACGATGGCTTTGAATTTGTCTGTGGTAATGCATCCATATTATTGTCTGTGGCCATATGTTCATTGTTTTGGCTTTTGTCTGGAAGAATGCAATTTTATTAGCCAAAGATTGCCTTCTTCCAGGCTAAAAACAAAAGAATGAACATGTGAATATTGTCTGTGATATGGCTGCATTTGCCCCTCACATTTTCATTGGCATAGATATTAGAATTGAGTGAAAAGAATGCACGTATTTGGCATAAATGGTTGTTTATTCAGTCGAACGTATGATCTATGCAAATGATAATGTTAAATAAGTATGTTCTATATTTTAATTTTTTCGTAGAGGAATGCAATTATATTTTAATTCTTTTGGTTTGTGTCACCAGTAGAAGATTGATCCATTTGGTTTGCTTTTCGACTATTTTAGTACTTGTTATGTATCGGGGACACAAACCAAAAATTCACATATGGTTGCATATTTCCAGGCAAAAAGTAAAACATTCACACTCACACATACTTCCCAAAATCATCATCTACGCTATACGTGTGCTCAATTCACACATACTATCCCATTGAATTTTTTAATTTCAATTTAAAATTAAACTAATTTATAATTAAATTTAAGAAAAACAATTAGGTGATTCACATAGGGGAAAAACTAGTCTTCCGAATGGTATAATTTTTATGCTGGTAAGTCCACCTGGTTTCCTGTAAAAGGGATAACAAAAAAACGTGTCGCCTATTTATGTATAGATATTCCATGTTTTAAGCTACCAACAAAGATTTCTTTAACTCAATACTTTATGCGGCATTCTACGGAACGCTTAGCTTATGTGTGTCCGAATAGCACTTGATTTCTTTTTATCTTATTTATCATGACTGTTTGTTATAATGGGATTTCTAGGATTTTGTGTTTTATATTATTTATGAATCTATTTGTATATTTATTATGATTACGAGTGTATATATTGAAGATATGAAACAATTTTCAGTAATCCATCAAATCAACCTTACTATCAGATTTCTTCAATAATTCATTCATCTTTACTATCAGATTTCAATGGTTTACAAAATTATTAGCTAGAATCGTAATTTTGGATATGGACACATTTATGAAAACTCACAGCAGTAATTGACGAAAAGGTAGAAAATGTCAAAATAATGGGAGTCGTTCATACATATGAAACCCCTTAAGTGCATAATTTAGTCGCTACGGGCAAAAACCTGTTAAAAATTCAAAATCTGACTTTTATCAGTTCTCTGATCTTTTGTGTGTATATCTTTAAAAACTGAATTTAGAGAAAAATCATGTATAACAAAAAGGTAGAAAATTACAAAATAATGGGGGTCGGTCATACATACGAACACCCTAGGACGCTGCGTTCAGCCGCTACGGGCAAAAAACCGTTGCAAATTCAAAATTTTACCGGAAAAGTACCCTAAAAACCTGAAGAAAATTGTTCAATTTCTGATTCCCGGAATCTGTCTTGTCCCATGATTCAAAATTCATAAATTAAAATACTATTTTTCAAGAACCTGTAAAAATCCACTTGCTACGGTTTGAGTAAACCAAAATAAAATTTCTCTCCAAAGTTTCCGATTCCCCACAGCGAATTGGCGAAAGCCACGGAAACAATCAGGTGCCTGTGCTAAGATTATGTTAAAGCTAATTCTGGTTCGAGCATGCGAAAACTAATTACCTAAGATCAATACCATAGCTTCATTAATGCAAGTAAACTAACGTCTACTATCAAAATAACAGCGATTTTTTGTCAAAATGGTATTTCGTTTGTCGTATGTATTGGAATTCTTGCTAAATAACGCAGTGATCGTTCTTAATACACAAAAACTAAATTTAGGTTTCCATGACACAAGCCTTCGTACTAATTTTGGTTCGTTCATCCGAAAAATTGTTAACTAAGAAGCCTACCACTAGTGATTTTTTTTCGCGAATTTAGTAACAAAAAATAGATGTTAGCACTCACCGTCGGAAATACTATTGGTATGTAAAAGTTCAGATCGATTGATCAAACGGTCTAGGAGGAGTTTGGTTACAAATGTTTCATATTTCGTCGACGCATAAGAGCTTCGCTCGCTCAGTTCAAAAATTGAAAGGTTTTAATTTAAAGTTGACGGTTATATTTACTCTTTTTACCCGACTGCGCGAAGCAAAAGAGGGTTATGTGTTTATCAGTCTATGTATGTGAGTTTGTTCCTTTCTGGCTCTCTAGAGACCAAACGCGTGGGCCGATTTCGATGGTTTTTACGTCTATTGATTTGTCTTCATCTTGCGAGTGTCACTGAAGATATTATATCGATCAAAATTCAACATGGCGACTACTAGTCAGCCTATGTATGTGAGTTTGTTCCTTTGTGGCGCTCTAGAGACCAAACGCGTGGGCCGATTTCGATGGTTTTTACGTCTATTGATTTGTTCGAATAATGAATAATCATTTTGGCCTAAAAAGGAAAAAAATAAAAAATCCGACTACGCAAAAAATGTATTTTATATATAAACTAAAAAGAAAATTACGTCTAATCGTCCAACTAAAAAGTGTAAAATAAAAAAATTAATTTAAAAAATTAAAAAACCCGACTACGAAAAAAATGTATTTTAAATATAATCTAAAAAGAAAAAAACAAGTCCATTAATCTAGAATTCTATTAAGAAATATTAAAAAATTACACCATTTAAATAATTTCATGGTGAATATATACATAAAACAAATAATAATTTCTAATGCAGAAGTTAGCGACTCAAACAGTCGGGACCATTATTGTTTTAGCTAGTCTCTAGATGTTTAATAGGTCCCAACTGTTTGAGTCGCTAACTTTTGCATTAGAAATTATTATGTATTATTAATTATTATGTTTTATGTAGTCGGGTTTTTAAATTTTTTAAATTAATTTTGTTTTCTGTATATGACTGTGAATGAACCTCTGTAAGGGCTATCTGATTTTCTTTTATTTGCATTTTTCGAAGAGACATACTCTCCTACCTTTATTCGTAATGGATAAGTAGCTTGATCTTGTTCCCCTTTTCTTTTATGCTAAGATATTTCCAATAAGAAATGCGCTTGCTGACGTGAATTTTTTAATTATAGTTTTAATTTTTTAGCCTTATCTGCAATGTTATACGGAGATGTGTCATTTTTATTAAGTTTGTAGGTAAATTTGCTAATAACCCGAATTTTAATTCATATGGTATGAAACCAGTGTCTACATGTGGTGCTGCATTGTCACAGAATATGTAGTGAATGATCAAATTATCCCATTCGTAGTCAGTGGTAAAGGATAATAGATTTTCTTTGAATACACTATGATTTTTTTGTAATGTTCCCCAAGATTCATGGTGGGGGGTTGATGTCTTGTGTTTCATATATAGCAATTTCATTTCATTTTGGAAAATTTCTTGCACAAACGTTGTATCCATATCAGTTTTAACGGTTTCAAAGAATCCATATTTCAAAACAAAAAATTCTCTGTTAAATGTTTTGCTATAGTCAGACCTTCTCTATTTACAATAGGAATTGCTTCTGTGTATTTGGCTAGTTTACACTGAATAGTCAGGATGTATGTATCTTTAGTCATTTAGATGGGAAGTGTGGTAACGTATCTCTTGCTACAATTTCGAAACTAGTTGTTGGAGTTTCTGTGAGTACCAGTTCTTCTGTAACATGGTGACATGGTGAAGTTTGGTGACGGTCGAGTTACCCTTAAGGAAACCATGCTGATGGAGAGAAATTAAGGATGACAAGGAGGAATAGATTTGACCTACAAAAGGTCGTTCGAAAAGTTTGGGAATTACAGAAAGTTTTGCTATTGGTCGGTAGTTTGAGATTAGTGACTGAGAGCCCCTTTTGTAGACGGGGATTAAGAGTCCAGCCTTCCAGACAACAGGAAACGTGCTTGTTGTGAAAGAGAAATTGAACAGTTGGGAAAACGGTCCAGCAAGGTAGTTCGCACATCTTTTAAGTAGGAGGGGGGGTAAACCATCTGGACCAAAGTTAAGTTCCGAAAGGGTTCAAGGCAGGCCTTAGTTGTGAGAAGTACTCTTCATCAGGAATGGCGTCATCCTAGCGAATATTCTGTCACGAAAGTCTCCGCAATCGAAGAGGGGTTGTCTGCTTTATAGCATTCCATTTCCAGGTCAACGGACCATTTAAGGGAGGGAAGATAAAAATCCCCGAGGATTAAAAAGTGGTCCTCATTAACGAGCGAAAGAGCCAGTGTGTCGATAATTTCCGTTAGGAGCACCAAGACAGATTCATGGAATCGAGGTGGGATGTAACAAGTAGGAACGATGAGATTCACCTTCGGTAGTCGAATTCGAATACCTAGGTGTTCTAAGGGCTTAAGAGAACAGCTTGGGATAAGGGAGGCATCAAGAGAGGAGCGCAGAGCGGTGAAGACACCACCACCACACCGCATAGGGTCACCAAGTGAGCGATCTTTGCGGAAAATCGTATCAGAGCTAATTTTCAGTAAGGGAGATGATGTCATGAAGAACAGATTGTGAAGAAATGAAGATTGAATGAGCTTTGGTTCGTAGTCCTCTCACATTTTGGTAGTAGAGTGAGAAGACCGGTCGTTTTTTCCCTGTGGTAACTTTTCATGCTGGAGGTCAGGGGCGTATTGGGTTCTTTCAGTCGGAATACTACCAGCTTGGGCAGTTAATCTAACGGATTGCTATCATGCATTTGACCGAGGATGAAACTCTTAATAAATACGTCCTTTGGCCATTTCGACTTGGTCATGAGAAGATCGAAATGGGTAGAATGAACAAGAATTTTGAATGAGGAGCACCTCCTCTCCGAGATCTTGAAAACTTTGATGTTATTCGCCTCCACATCGACACCAAACACATCAACTATGTGGCTGATAATGTCATCAGTAGATGTGGAGGGGAAATATTCTGTCACGAAGATGGATGATATATTTGACACCGTCAACAATGTGCTGGATGCCTACTTGGACAATTGCCCCCTTTGTTAGGCGGTGTCGCACTAATGGATATGAGACCGGGAGAATGATGGTGACCCGTGCCAACCACCGCATTTCGGAGGACCTGTTGGTTACTGTCCCGGGTAGCGCCCACGATAGGCTGGTCATCGCTTGGATTATGATTCCTAGCACACGTATCGACAGTAAGTAACGATCCCCGAGGGGGAGGGATGTTGACTATAGAGTCGGGATTAATCACATTGTTAGTTAGTGGAGGAGAGGCAAGAGGGAAGAATGTGATCATTTGGGAACCTGAGGAAAGGATAGAGGAGGTTTGGTGGATCTTATACCCCTAAGCAATTGCGACTGCGGACGAGGTTACACCGGGTAGGTTCATGTTGGACTCTCGGGGTTTTGCTGAACTCTTTCAAAGAGTCGACCGTCTCCAATAGCGCCTTATGCAATGAGACCGTCTTGGCCAATTTTCCACCAAGCTTGCACTGATTCGCTTCAATGTCCATTAGGCGTGAAGAGAGTTCACTCATTCTAAACATGCGGCAACGTAAGCAGTTCAAGTAAACACCAGTATCTATTCGATTTTGTCCGCAAGAGCCCCAGTCAGGCCAACAACTTTTGGAGTGAAAGCACCCACCACAGAAACCATTGCAAGAGACCAGCCTATCTGAATTCCTGCCTTTACAGGTCACGGTGGCACAATTTGGCGTCATATGAATCCCCTAATTCGATGAAGTGCGACCCTCATCTGACAAGATAAAAGTTTAAACAAAGATTAGAAACTTAAAAACTAGAAAAAGAACAAGGGAGAAATTAAAAATAATAGTTAAGTTTAAACTAAAATAAGAACAAGATGGAAATTAAAAATATAGAGCTTAAATAGAAACAATGTGAAGGTTAGTAGCAAGGAATAGTAAGTTTGCTGAGGAAGGAGCAGCTTCAGTCATCAGTTCGATGACACGGTACCCAGGTATCGGTACCATAAACTTGTTATCCCAGATCAGTTCAAATCAGCTAAGTACAGCGTCGTAGCAAAGTCCTTCGAAACAGCAGAAACGACCCGGACGTACTGATTCACACACGCATTAAGCTGTACGGGAGTGAATACACTTTTATTTTTTTTTTAATTTAAGCAATTTTAACCTCAAATGAGAGGTTATTTGGCATTTTACATACAATTTGTTCTACTCGTATACTTTGAATGCTTTGATCTACAGAAACATTTTTGTTAAAGTATGTAATATACTACATACATACTTATTTTCAATGAAATCATAAAGTCAAAAACAAAAGGGAAAAAAAATATATTCGAAAATCAAAAAATTCAAAACAAAATCATAAAACTTTGTTGCTACTTTTAAAAAATACAATAAAGAATTATAAAACTATGCTGCAACTTAGCATGCTGCTATGATAATGACTAGGAGGCCTTCAAAGTATAATGGTTTGATCGGGCTCTATTGACTATGGATACTATTGACTATGGACGGTGGAAGGTCCTTTTGAAAGAACCATGGCTTCCCATTATCTTTATGATTGAACTTGAAAAAATCAATTCCTTTGACTTGTCAGTTTGCTTTGATTTTCTTGAGGGTTTCGGAAAGGGCAACATTTTTAGAACTTTCCTTTAGGTCGGTGTGTGGACACCCAAGTACCACAGTGGTTATAGATACTGCGGCCTCATTGCCTTCTATTCCAATATGGGCTGGAATTCATACAAATATAATAGTACTATTGTTTGTTGATCGGCTGTTAAATTCGCAAACAAGATGTTTGATTCGAAAGTACAACGGGTGTTATCTGATGTCGGAGCGAACATTTTGAAGTCGTTTCAGCACACTTAGGCTGTCGCTAAAGGTGACATAATTGGCTTAAGGTTTTCTAATAGCCAGCTCAATAGCGTTGGTGATAGCTTTAATTTCCGCTGTGAAGATTGAGGCGAACTTATTCAACCTGTTTTGAACAGGTTATTCAACAGATTCAACATGTTGAATAGGTTATTCTTATTCAACATATGCATGCGGCGCCTACCGATTCGAATTCCTGGAGTTCACTACCATCCGTGAATATTGCTACACCATTGTGGTTATCGATGAATTCTGTAATTGCGGAGTTAGGATTTAGGTGGTTTCTCAGGGTTTTACCAAAACTAGAATCTGTTTTTATATCCACCAAGTTGGTTCCATACTCAAAGGAGTACATGCTGTATCGCCTATTACTGTAAATGTGTTGATACCCACAACTAAGATTTGCTAAACAGTTTATAAATAGATTTTTATTTTTTTTTTTCAAACTTCTCCTTTGGGCTGTTTCTTATTCTTTATTACTTTATTACTTTATATAAAAAGCTCTAAGTGGTTAGAGCCAAGTTTCCGTCAAGGAGATGACATCATGGGGAAGGGAATGGGAGGAGAGCAAGGCTGAGTGAGTCTTGGTTCTGAGACCTCTCACGTTTTGATAATAAATGGAGAGGAAGAGGAGTTTATTCTCAACGAGGCTGAGGCAGCACTGCCAGAGCTAACGGTAGTGCGTCCTCTAGGCTGGAACTCTTTAATAAAAGCGTCCTTCGGCCAGTTTGATTTACAAAGAACGAGGTCGAAGAGGGAGGGGGGAACGGTAATCTTAAATGAGGATCATCTGCCCTCAGAAAGCTAGGTGACTAAGTTACTAGTAGCTACGTCAACTCCAATGACGTTAACAATGTGGTGGATAATGTCTTCAGATGAAATCGACGGTACAAGTTCTTAGACAAATATTGGACCTTTGGTACGGTCCTCAGAGTGCAGACAGAATTGCACGTAGATGTGAGCTGGTTGCGTAAAGAGGGAGAGGTAACAAGAAGAATATCAGGTAAGTCTGAGTTTGAAGGTGGGATAGAGAGATTATTAGAAGAAATTCTCGGGGCATGTGTGATAACCGGAAGAGTTTTGGATGGGACGGGCGGGTCGGGAGCAGGAACAGTAGAAGTGTTGTGGATGGAGGTTCCAGAGTTACATGAACTCGAAGAGACGGGAACATCGACACTAATAGGGCAGGGGGGTGAGAAGGATATCAAAGGGGTGCTCAGTGGTAGGGATAGGGTCGATTTATTAGATCTAGTGACCCTGTCGGAGGAAGTTTGCAATGAATTAAGTTGTGTTGTGGGAGGGCCCTTGGGAGGGACCGGGAGAGCAGCACTAACCATCTGGGAGTCGAATTCCTTGAGAGAGTCGAAAGATTTAACAAGCGAGGCGTGGATACGAGCCGTGTTAGATATAGATGACCCTTGGTTACGAAGCTCCTTATTAAATTCCCAAAGACGAGAGGAGATGGCACTAAACAAGAACTTACGGCATTTTGGGCAGTACCAGTAAACTCCCGAATTCTTAGATTGAATTTTGTCAGATTGTGCACATTTGGGATGAAAGCATTCACCACAAAGGCCATGGCAGGACAGGAGCCGGTCAGAATTAGCGTCTCTACAGGTCGCGGCGGCACGCACCAAAGTAATGGTGCAGTCAGTAGTTTCCGTGACTCGAGTAGAACTTACAAATAAGAGAATTATGCTACGAATTAAGATAGAAGGAGTATTTTTGAATTATGCTATAAGAATGAATGCCTTAGTATTAAGATATATGAAAATAGAAATAAAAGAAAAAAAATTAAAATAAGAAAGATATTTTTTTTTTTTTTTTTTTTTTTATATTTATTGTCAACGGGTAAAAACCCTTTAGTATACAAAGTTATAGTTACACTTATATTTAAATATAGTTAATGGATAATTAATATATTAATTACAATTCAATTTATACGTATCTATTTACACTATGTCTATTCAAATTATACATATCTGTTTATAGATCTTTTTAACAACCTTTTGAAAGTTGATAGATTTTCCAATTGAAGCAGCCTACTGTTAGACCTTATAGTTTTATTCCATTTTAGCTTTAAACGAGGAACTGTCGAGTAATGCACATAATTGCGAACTGAATTTTGTTCAGATAACTCTCTAGCTAGTCTAATAGGATATGGTAAATTTCTAATTATGAATATCTCTTTTATTTCAGTACAATTTACTAAGTTCAGTTTCACTTTCTTAATGAAAAGCAGATCATGGTACACATGTATCGATTTTAATGATTCAAGGTTAACTGAAAGAGCCAGATCTGAGTAATCATGATCATAAATACTCATTGGCCTACAAAGCTTATAAGCAATATATTTAAAAAATTTGTGCTGCACCGATTCCAGTTTTTTCACATAGATATGGTACGTAGGTGACCATATTTGTGAGCAGTAAAGTAGTGTGGGTCTTACAAGAGTTTTATATAAATATAAAATATTTTCTGCACTTTTAAACTCTTTGGTCATTCTTTTTATTAAACCCAGCATTTGAAAGGCCTTCGACACTACTGTATCTAAGTGGATGTTAAATTCAAATTTACTCTCATATATTACTCCTAAGTCCTTGATATTGGAAACTGCTTCAAGTGGAATGTTATTCATGTGATACCCAAATCTTAACTCATTCACTTTGCTACGCACAAAAGTTATCGTTTTACATTTTTCACAATTTAGTTTTATTAAGTTTGAACAAGACCAATTAAAAATAGTTTCAAGATCCTTTTGCAATTTAATTTGGTCATGTTTATCACGTATTTGATATAGGATCTTAATATCATCTGCATATATTAGTACCTTGGCAGTTTTCAACCCCTTTATCACGTCGTTTATGAAGAGTATAAATAACAATGGTCCTAGTTGCGAGCCCTGAGGTACTCCAGACTTGGCCATAAATGGATCAGAAAGGTGCCCTTTAACTTTGACAGTTAATTCTCTATTAGATAAATAAGATTTAATCCATTTTAAGGTTCCACCTTTTAGACCAAATAAACTTAGTTTATACAATAATCAGTCATGATTCACAGAATCAAAAGCTTTGGCAAAATCTAAGTAGACCGAATCTACTTGTTTATAGTTATTCAGTGCTTCAGCAATATAGTTATTATATAATAATAGATTAGTAAGTGTAGATCTACCTCGTACAAAACCGTGTTGATATTTTATAATTTGGGCAATACATAAACTAGTAATTTTATTCGCCATTATACAATCAAACACTTTAGCAACAGCACCTAAAATGGCTATGGGCCTATAATTAATAATACTATGACTATCTCCAGATTTAAAAACAGGAGTAATATTAGTTTTTTTCCATATTCTTGGCATTACTCCTGACTTCAATGATTGATTAAAAAGAACTTGCAAAGGCATAGATATTGAGTTAACACATTGTTTTATAAAGAAAGTAGAGAGTCCATCATGACCAATAGAGTTTTTATTTTTTAAACTTTTAATGGCCAAAGTAACTTCATCCAGGCTAATGTCAAAATCTGAAGTATTGTCTAAATGTAATTGATGATGAAAAGAATTATTGTTGTTAAGATATACTAGATCAAAATTTTTTGCAAACAGATTACAAAAATATCCTTACTAGTCTTTCCAAATTCCTCTTTAAAGAACATTTCATTCGGTATTTCATTAGATTTAGTTGAGGAGTTTACATAATTCCAAAAAGCCTTAACATTCTTGGACGATTTCTCCTCTACTTCCTTTATAAATTTTTCCCTATCTGTTCTAGATTGCCTCAGACACAAAGCTCTGATTCTTTTGAATTCATTATAATCATTTAATACGTTAAACATTAACCATTGTTTGTGCAGTATTTTCTTTTTTATAATATTCGATATTAATTCTGGAGAGTACCAAAGTGGGTACGTACTACATTTTTCTTTTTTTATCGGAACATGTTCTCTAATACATTTATTTAGAGTGTCATAAAATAGATTCGTATTGACTTCAACGTTTTCTTCAGAGAACTTTCCTTCCCAATTGATATTAGATAATTCAGAGTTGATACTGACATAGTCAGCTTTATGAAAATTTAAATTATGAAGTTTACATGTTGCATGCTCTATAAAAACATTTCTTATACACTTAATTTCAAAAAAAACTTGATTGTGGTGCGGATCCAGAGGGACAAGAGAGTCAGGCGATGGTACACAGGAGACATTAGCCACATCTATGGTTGAGAAAGCCAGATCAAGCGTGTATCCTTTGGCAGGATGAATAGGATGGTGTTGAAACATTCCAAAAAATGAGAACATATTCATAATAATATCCACATTTCCCTGTATGACATTATCCATTCCAGTATACTGCGCTAGCAGATTATCCGACAGCTGCGAGCTGTTTGACCAAGAGGTCCATGGTAAATTATAATCGCCAACACTGAAAAATTCATTATTTCCATAGGATTCCATTAGTTCTTCTATTGTTGTAACATGAGTTAAATAGATATCAAGATTTTCTCTTGGTGTAGGATAAAAGCTACCTACTACAAGTTTTTTTGTCAATCCAGTGATTTCTATAAAAAGTTGTTCCACATTTGTATCATTGATTTTGATTCTCTTTGCCTTTATTCCATTCCTCACTGCAATCAGTAACCCTCAACCATAATTAGAATCAGAAACATCATACCTATCTCTTCGAAAGATAGTGTAGTTATGCAGTCCTAGCTCTGCATCCGATATTCCAGCATGCAACCAAGTTTCAGATAGTACAATTATATCAGGTGAGGGTGTTAAGAGACCAACATTTGTTGTAATTAAATCGAGCTTGGTTCGGATTCCATTAACATTTTGATGGTAAATTATAAGTGAATTAGCCGTTGGCTTTAAAAGTTTTTTGGAAGATTATTGTTACTATTATTAAGGTTAGGTTCCGTTCGTTTTTCCAAAGTAATTTCATCACTATTTTCAAGATGCTTGGTTTTTACTTTGATTTCAACTATTACTGGATCACCATTGACAAATTTAACTATTTTCTTGATGGATTTGTCAGCATTCAGTTCATTGCAGGTATCCGCCTTCGCCTTCAATGTTTTCAGTTCAGTACGCTGATCAAAGGTAAGATCAGCTGATACCTTCAGTGGTTTCGGTATCAGCCTCCAATTCCTCAGTACATTCGACACATCTTCACGACAATCCATGTGAACACATATAGGCCTGACCTTATTTTCACTTGACAGTCCAATTCTTTTAACATTTTTGATGTTTATATCAGTGACAATATTTTTAATTTTCCTTAAAGCATCGGACACTTTGCGCAAATCACTCACAGTATCTTCAGAAGTGCGTTCTGGTACATTTAGAATCAGAAGATTTTTTTCTTTTAAATTTCTCAAGTTTATTTCTTTTATTATTGATGACTTTCTTACACCCAAAGACGTTATATGTGACTGAGTATTAGCAGCCTTACTAGCAAGAGATTCCACATCAGCTTCAACTTTAGAGCATCGATCATCAATTCCGTTAATTTTAGTCTTACATTGAGCAGCGTGTTCAGATAGTGCCCCATCCAATGACTTATAGGATGATTGCAATTTCACAATTTCCTTCTTCATTTTTGGAATTTCCACTTTCAGGATATTATTTACTACTTCAGTCCTCATGGTTTCAATTGATTTTTGAAGAGTTTTAATGAGATCAATCAACTGGGGATTATCTCCTCCATTATCAGTGCACACCTTGCATCTATATACCATTAAGTTCTTAATTTTTAACTTTATTACCCGCATTTCAGTCGCATTTGCTGCCGAACAGTTTTTCGCTCCACTCCCTTCATTTGCATGGAAGAGCCCTTGGCACACCGCACATGACGCAATAATATCATTTTCCGTGAAGCCAGTACTGCACACCGCACACGTTGAACCACCCATAATAAGTAAACCCAATATCAAAATTAATGTCTCAAATACCGAAATTACAATCAAACCAAATAAAGCAGTTATAGTCCATTCACCAATATCTTCCAGTTTTTTCGTCTTTCCGTTTGAATAACACTAAAATTTTCAATTATTCTATTCAAAAACGCATTGCAATAACAGTTCCTGAGCACATGCTCAACAACAGGTCCCATCAACAGGAAATTTGGAATTTTTATTTTAAAAATATCACTTTTGATCTTCAGGCTCGACTTGTTCATTCGCTGGTGGAGCGTCCATTTCTTCCTCTTCCTGCTTTTCCCCTTGTTCGCTCGCCTGGTTTCGCGTGGTTACTAGCACGTCGTAGGGGACCCTAATATAGGCGTCCGCGTTGTTGTTTTTGCGACCTTCTTTGTACTCTATCTCGAACGTGTAGTCGGATAGTTTGTGCCATAGACGTAAGATTCTGCTTGTTGGGTCTTTTATTCTTACGGCTCCCTTTAGTGGTTTATGGTCGGTAAAGACCTTGAATGGCCGCCCGTACAGGTAACACCTGAAATTCTTGACGGCCCACACAATGGCCAACAGTTCCCGTTCTATAGTAGAGCAATTTCTTTCGGCTGCATTCAGAGTTCTACTCGCGTAGGCTATTGGTATCTCTTCATTAGGTGGACCCTGCGCTAGTACTGCTCCCAGCGCTTCTCCACTTGCGTCCGTGTATAGCTTGAACGGCTCTTTGAAGTTGGGGTACGTGAGTACTGGCGGACTTATCAACTTATCTTTGAGGTTGTCGAACGCTCTTATGCAACTTTCATCCCAAACGAATTTCGTGTGTTTCCTCAATAGCTTATTGATAGGTGCCGCTATTTTGGAGAAGTCCGATATGAATCTTTTATAGTAGTTGGCTAACCCTAGGAACGATTGTACTTGGCGGACGGTTTTAGGCGCCGGGAAGTTTCTGACGCTGTCCACCCAACTCGGATCCGGCTCCAACCTTCTGTTGTGCATTTGTGACCGAGATATATAATTTCCCTTTTTAGGAAATTGCATTTTTCCACATTTAGCTTGAGGTTATGTGTTCTTAACCGTTGTAGTATCGCCCGTAATTTTATTTGATGGTCAGTTGAATTCCTGCCATATACAACTATGTCGTCCAGGTACACGAAGCACTGTAGTCCTTGTAAACCAGTTAACACATGGCTCATGAGTCGCTAGAACGTTGCTGGTGCTCCTTTCAGTACGAACGGCATTCGCTTAAAGGTGTAATGCCCGTAAGGAGTACTGAACGCGGTTTTATCCCGGTTTTCTGGTTTCATTGCGATCTGATGATAGCCGCTGGCGAGGTCGAGCACCGAGAAATATCGGGAATTCCCCAACTGGTCCAGGATATCTTCGATCCTGGGTAGTGGGTATGCATCCCCATCGGTCACTTCATTCAACTTCCTATAGTCGACCACTCTCCACCAACGCTTCTTACCATCAGGTCCCGGCTTTTTGGGGGCTACTAGCAATGGAGCGTTCCATTCACTCCAGCTTGGCTCCACTATATCCTCATCGAGCAATCTTTGGATTTCCTCGGTTATTATGTCTCCCTGTGTTTCTGGCAGTCGATACATCTTGCAGTTGATTGGCTGTTTTCCTGGTTGTATTCGTACTTCGTGCTGTACAGTTGTTGTGTGCCCCAATCTTTCCCCCGGCAAATGGAAGACATCTTGAATCTCTTCAATGATTTTGTTTATCTCTCTTTTTTCCTCGGTATTCAAGTTATTCTCCAGGCTTATTAACTTTTTGATTTGAGCCTTCCTTTACCTTCATCGGTACCAGTGCAATAGACGACTCTCTGCTCGAACATCGTTTGAATGAGAAACTGGATGAGCGGCCATTGGATGACCAGGGAAACGAACGTCTCCAAAATATGGAATCAAAAAACAAAGCTTTAGCAACTGAAATTCGTGAATTTCATTTTTTGAAAGTGAAGCAACGCCTATTATCTCATGCGACAGAAATAGTTATCAGCGGTGTACCACTTCTAGGAGTCACAAATGTGAAACTTGCTGCTATTTGCATCCTTAAAACGATAGAGCCAGATCTTAGCGAAGTCGATATTGAAGATGTCAGACGACTGCAGAAAAAGACAACAATGACACAGCCCTCTACTGCTCCAAGTACATCGGCGACAGCTACGTTGGGACTAGTCGGGAACACAATCGGGTCGTTAGTGGTAACACTAAAAACTGCAGCAATTGCAAAGAGAATTATCACAGCAAAAATCAAGTTCAAGAAACTCACAACAGCACAACTCATTCCTAACCTCGTGCAAATGGCAGGCATGTCATCTCCACAGCGCCCAGCCACAATAAACGTCAATGAGTTTTTGCCAAGGGACCAGTACAAACGTTAGACGCCTTGTCTACAACAAATCAAAGGACAAGGAGCTTTGTTTCCTAACTTTCAAGCGGGACGGCTGCATTTACGTCAGGAATAAAAAAGAAGATGCTGCAGTTCCTATATACACCGAAGATGATCTGTACGATTTTTTAGGAAAACTGCGGGAATTAAAGGACCGAGATCGAGGCCTGCAGGGCAACAACTCAAAAGTACGACACTCTTAACCGCTGATAAGGACATTGGTCTCAGTGTGTGTCATGTCAATGCTAACTCGCTGAGGGCGCGTATTGAAACATTAAGCTATTTCACGTCTAAGCGTCCTTATTTTCACCTTATAGCTATCTCTGAGACCAAGCTTGGATAGATCGTGCCAGACTCCATTATTTCCCTAAAAGGATATACTTTGGTTAGACAAGATCGGAACACCAATGGAGGAGGAGTGGCACTTTACGTACATAACACTCTTACCGTAACACGTCTCTGCTCTTCATCGGGCATGTGGACTAGTAAACCAGAACTGCCAGAATACCTTTTCTGCGAAGTCAAACCCCCGAATAGTCCACCGTTCTTTAATGGAATTGTATGTCGTCCTCCTCATGCAACTTTCCGAGCTGGAGAGGACAATAATTTTATTGCTGATTTGGTAAGCTTCATGCATAATTATAGTACTAAGGTTATAATGGGAGATTTCAATGCCGATCAACTGTCCACGTCTGTAGATGCCCCCTTTATCAGAAATTTAATAGCTGAAAACTCCTTGAGCTCAATACCATATGGAGCAACATTCCACAGAGATGGATACGAAACTGCCCTTGACTTGTGTATAGTTCATTCTGAAGATCTAGTAGTAGAATTCTCGAAGACGGAAGTACCTTTCGCGGATGGCCATGATCTTATCATGGCTGTATTAAAATCATCTATCGTTCCGCCACCTCTACATGATGTTGTTTATCGCGATTATAATTCTCTCGATAGAGCTGGTTTACTAGAACACCTCGGCACTTGTGATTGGACACCTTTTGATGATGTGACATCTCTGGATGCTCTTGTGTACTGTCTCAATAGCAATATGCAAGGCGCTATGGCAAAACATATTCCTGTCAAAACTCTTAGACAGTCCGGAAAAACTCGCCATCCTTGGTTCACGAGGGAGCATAAGACACTCATCGCGGGGAGAGATATGTAGGCGTTAAAGACGGTATAAACGTACCCGACTCAATGAAGATCTACTGCGCTACAGATCAGCGCGCGATGATGCAGACCAGGCGATCGAGAATGCAAAGCGTCTGTAATATTATGACAGCCTGAAGAATATTCGCGATCCCAAACAAATCTGGATAGAGTTGAGGAATCTGGGGGTATGCTCGGATAAAACGGATTCTCCCTCTATGTTTTCAGCTGAGGAACTCAATCAGCACTTCAGTGGCATGTTTTTCGATGCAGAGGCAGAATCTGTTGAGGCCTTTATAGCTCAAATATGCAGTGATATAGAACAGTCGCCGCTATTCTCTTTTTCAGAAGTTACTATTCCCGAGGTGGCTTTGGCGATAAAACACTTCTCCTCTGAGGCGAGTGGATATGATAATATACCCAAAAGCATAATTATCGCAGCATTTCCTGCTATAGGCTCCTATATTGTCACTATTTATAACGAGTCAGTGCGAGAATCTATTTTTCCATCGACATGGAAGAAGACAGGGCTGGACATAGTACGCAGACCACCCTGTTGAAACTAACGGATGATGTAAGATCGGGAATGGATCGCAAACATGTAACAATGCTCCTGCTTTTCGATTTCAGCAAAGCGTTTGACTCCGTGTGTCATGCAAACCTGCTCCGTAAGTTGAAAACGATTGGGTTAGGTGTATCAGCTATCAAGTTGATTGTCTCTTAACTCACAGGGCGTGAGCAGGCTGTACTGGGCTCCAATGGGGCACGTTCGTCCTTTGCCTCGTTGAGCAAAGGTGTACCTCAAGGCTCTGTACTCGGACCACTATTGTTTTCAATATATGTTGCTGACATAAGTTATGGTTTTGACTCCTGCGTCCAACACTTAATATATGCAGACGATCTGCAACTGTATGTCACTTTCCTGCTTGAAAAACTGCAGTACTATGTTGACATAATGAACTTCCATGCACGGCTTCCATGCGAAGTAGTCATAGATCAAAAGCGGATCAAGTTTGAGTCTTCTGTAAGCAGCCTTGGGGTTGCGATTGATGAAAAGTTGAACTGGACAAAGCAGGTGGGAAACATGTGCAGAAAAGCTTATGCAGTGCTGTACCGTCTGAATTACTTTAGGAAAAATACAGAGTTCAGGCTCCGTAAACACCTTGTAGAAACACTGCTCTTTCCCAGAATCGACTACTGCTCTTTGGTATCGTGTGATCTTACACAAGAGCTGGAAAACAAACTCCAGATTATAATGAATTCGGGTATCAGATATATCTATGGCATTAGGAAACGAGAGCACATAACTAAATACCGCTTATCCCTTGGATGGCTCAGTACGAAGAGGAGACGGGACTACTTTAGTGCCTCATTATTGTATCGCATCCTAGCAACTAAAACTCCAGCATATCTCTTTACTCGCTATATTGCTAACGAAAGCGTAAGACCTGAACGGGGACCCAAACCACCGCTATGCATACCACCGTTCAGGAAGGAGTTCCTACAAATGTCGTTTTACGTAACATCTTCGTATCTGTGGAACTCCATACCGCCTCTGATTAGGAGTTGTGATACACAGTGGACTTTCAAGAAACGCTTATATGCACATTTTCTCTCTTTAGAGTCAGACCAACACCATCTGTCGTAGCGATTTTCGTTAGGACGTGGTTTCTCTCTCGCTGGCATGCTGACGGACAATGAGCTGTGGCTCTTCAAGCAACGCTGATGATGATGGTTTTTCAGAGGCAAAGGCGTATTTCACATTTACATCCTAATTGCTTGTTTTTTCTTTCTCTCTTTTTATTACTTTTAAATCGTTTTTTACTTTTAATTTCTTTAAATAATCTTTGCACTCGTCATGTTATTACCGTACATTTTTCATTTTTTTTTTTTTTACTTTATCCTTACATTTTGATTCTACCATGTATATAGTATTAATTAGCTTTTTGCATTTACAGTTAAGATTAGTTAGTTTTATAATAGTTAGAACCTTTATATACTTTTGAATGCTCCCGTAATCTGTGCTGGATATTTCAGCAAACTTTCAGTTTAGCTTGTACTATATTATACAATATGTATGATTTTCGTTTGTACAAATTGTACACATAATAAACTTATATCTATCTATCTACCTATCTATCTGTACGAGCGCAATGCTGAGATACACTCCCGGTGTTATCTCCTCCCCATCGGTTAGGAATTGTCCTTCTCTATCCGTGGTCATTTCCACGCATTTCACTGTTCGTGCTGGTATTACGATATTTCGGGGCTCTGTGATCACGGGTTCCTCTTCTGAGCAGCCTCCCTCGTTTTCCTCATACGTGCGAGTATCGGCTGGAAGACATTTAAAACTACTCTTCCCGGTACGCATCTTACTCTCGTAGTTTTCATGCTCTGTACCTATCTCGAAGAGTTGATCCAGGTCATTCAATATTTCTGCTGTAGTCATTACTTCCCCTGTGCTTGCACATACTTTCGGACAGCTTTGCCTGGCGTTGCTACCGCGCCCTGGGTCCTCCGTTTGTCGAGCTTCTCCTGCCTCCCCAGCGTAGTCTTTACCCAGTGTTTCAGGTTTCTCTTCACCCCCCATAGTAACATTGCTTTGGACATTTCGGGTGTTTTCCTCCCTGGTGTAACTTCGCTCGAGGTTTGCTCTTCCTGCTGCTATGACGTCTACAAAATGTACGTCGTTTGTCCCTTGATTTCGATTTTCTTCGAAGTTAACTACCGTTCCTCGCCCATTACTTGTAGGCGGGAACACGAGTTTCCGTGCGGGGCCCTTTATGTTGCAGTGCCTGGACAGAAAATCGTTGCGCAGCAACCCCGTTATATTGCCTTGGTTGAAAGTTTCGATAATGTGGAATTTGCATGAGTATATCTTATCTAATTCTATCTGTCCTATGATGGTCCCTTTTGAGGCAACTTCCCCCGAGATTGTATTGAGCCTGATAACCTCTTCCCCATTTATCTTCTTTTTCATTACTTCATGGATTTCTTCTTCCTTGATCAGGCTTATTTCAGCTCCTGTATCTTTTATAAACTTATTTCTACTCCCTCTCGCAATATTTAGCGGTAAGCTGACTATGGGTATCTCTGAACACGTTCCACACCGCCTTCCTCTCTCTGTTAGTGACGACTCGTGGTGTGCCCGGTCGTCCCTTCGCAGTTTTCCGACTGTCTATTTCCTGCTTGTTTCTCTATCTGTGGTCGCTCCCATCTCTCTCTTAAAAAACACTGGCCTTCCGCATGTCCATTCTCCAGACAGAAGTTACATCTTTCATTTGTCGAATTCGCGATGGAGTGGTTCACTTGGCGACCTCTATACCCATTAGCAGCTGAATTCGATTGATTCCTGGTGACGTTTTGCACTGTGTGGCCATATGTCTTGCAATTTGTACAGAACGGTGTCATCTGTTTCGCGCGACACTCTGCCATTACATGTCCCTCGCGGTTGCAGAAATGGCATCTTATTTGTCGGCGATCCGGCCTGCCTCGTGGACTACCCTGATTTCCATTGCGATAGTTATTCACAGGCGGTTGGAAGTTTTTTCTGCGGTGCTGGTACTGTTGACCCCCATTCTTGTTGTTCTGGTAACATCTTTGGGGGTACTGTCGATTCGTCTCGAACGGTTGATGTGGTCGTTGGGTGAGGCCTGTTCCCATGTAGAAGTTTGGTCCTACCCCCGGGTTTAGTTGTTAACTGGCGGCGGATTGCTGCGGTTGTTGCATACACTGTTCCGTTTGTTCTAGTCTTCTAACTTTCGTTCCTAACGCCTCCAGTGTGTTTTCTACGTCTTGTAAGAGATAGAACTTGTAATTCGAATTCAACACTCCCATCTTGAAACAATGCAGGCCTACTCCCTCTATTTCAGCTTTTAATCCATCTCCTCCATTAGGGTACTGCACGTCTGCAGCATTCTTGCAGGCAGCAATGAGATCTTTCACCCTGTTCAAATATCCCAACAGGGTCTCTGTTGGTAGCTGATGAACATTACGAAGCTGAGTGTTCAACGTTATGTAGGATGCTCCCTGGAGTAGGTTTGCTCTCAACGTTGAAAATATCTCGTCCAACGTGTCGCTTGCACCTGCTTGTACCACTTCAAGTGCTCTACCTCTCAATCGCGTCGGTATAGTCGAGTGAACAACACTTTGTCTGACACCTCTGTGAGGATTTCATATCCTAGCCGCGCGCAATTTATAAATTCATTCACCTCGCATTGCTTGCGTGGCCCATCCTCTCCAGCCAAAATTGGCACATTGTTGTGAAGTATGCTATTCACCAGGGTTATGTTGGCCATCTTTTTAGTTTTTTCGTCTGTTGTACTCGTTTCACCTACAGCCTCACTCTCTGTATTTTTCCGAGGTTTTTGTTGCTTGTTACTGCTACCTCTGGTGTCCCGCTTCCTGTCTATTGTGTATAACGTCTTCGTTAAGTGAGAACACCTCGTGGTTTGTGCTGTCTTCTTCTGTGGCCGCCGATGTGGAGGCCACTGGCTCTGGATTTCCTTGCGGTGGTTCCGAATCAAATGTGAAAGAATCGACTCTTACCATAAATCTCCTCAAACTCTTGTTTAGTGGGATTCTAGGCGTAGAATTTGCCATATATCCCCTAACATTATTAAAATCTATCGTTATTATTCTAACATAATTTTCAATAATTTAATTTTTCCCCTTTTTTTTCCCCATTATTTTTTCCTTTATTATCACTTTTTTTGCGGTCTCTTTTCTTTTCTTTTCCATTCGTTGTTTTTTTTTCCGCGTAACTTTTCTTTTCTTTATGTCTGGTTTTTCCGTTTTTTTTTTTTTTGTTAATTATATTTTTTTTCTTTCCCTTTCTTATCGAATTTACATTTTTTCTAATGTACTATACATTAATGTCATTTAATACATTTGATTCTTTTGTTAATGACAATATCTATTTTTCATTTGTATGGTTTTAATCTTTTTGATTTACACTCCTACAGTCTTTCCTTTTTTGTATCCTACTCCCTTTACTTTCCTTTTTTGTATCCATAAAAATAAAATCCTCCTCTTTACAACATATTACCTAGAGGTAGGCTAATTATCTTCTTTTTCTTTTCTTCCAAAATTCTACTTATACCTCCTCTTTAGAAAACAATTCCTAGAAGTAGGCTTATTATTTTCTTTTTCCTATTCTTCCAAAATTCTACTTATACCTCCTCTTTACAAAACATTTCCTAGAGGTAGGCTCGAAAAGCGGCTGCGCCAAATTTTGTGAAGATATTCCCGCTGCTTCCAAACACATTCAGGGGAAAACCTCACAAAGCGGATTCTTGATCAACTAGAGCTTCACTTCTGAACACAAATCCCCTAACGGGCAAGCATAGATCAATCGGACTTGAATGAAATACCTTTATTACTTATATTTCTATTCTTCTCTTACAATCCGTATAACCCTAGTACAAATACAATGCTCTTATTCTACTTAATTGCTAGGTTCCCTATTAGTCACCCTCCTGTCTGCGTCGAGACGGTTCAGCTTCTTCTCGCGGCGGCATCTCTTCCGTTCGTTATAAACCCGCTGAAGTTCCTGATAAATCTTCGTGCGTTCCTGATGCCCCACGGCCATCCACAACCTTCGCTTGAATTCTTCGAGCGCCTCCCTAAAATGGGCCTCTCTCCCAGTCCTCTTTCCGGGCGTCCTGGATGATGAGGCGTAAATATGCACCGAATTGTGAAAAACTCGAATCGGAGAAAACCTGCATCAAACCGAATATTAAAAACCAATAATGTTCAGTGCCGAGCAAATGTGGAAGCTACGGCGGTATCGAAGAAGAAATAAAAAAAGCAACCAAGTGCGTGTCGGACACGCATAAGCTCAGGGTTCCGTATCATGCCGGTATGGAATTGAGTTAAAATTCATTTTAAAGTTACATGTGTTATCTTAAGTTAAGTGTAATGTTAGTGCACCTTTTAGAACCTACTAAGTATGATTCATATGAATAAATTATACCTCCATATAATTTTCAAAGATTTATGCAATTTTATGGCATTGAGTTAAAATTAATTTTCAGAACCGCATATATAAGTTTGTTGGTAAATAGCCAAGTAGAAGCTTCGACAAATCGATTCGCAGCTCAATAATAAAATAATATTAACGAAAAATATTATGAATTCAAATTAAAATGTATAAATATTTAAATTAATATGTAAATTATTGACTTGTTAAATGGAAAATATTTTAAAATATGCAAATTGAAAAGTAATGGAAGTTAATTCTTTTAAATGGTATTTTTGTATACAATTTGGTATCGTGGTCAAAGGAACCTGCTTTAACCAAAAGTATTGTCAATTTGAATTGAAAGTCGGAATATTTACATAAATTAATATGAAGATTAAAATGTTATGTAAATTCTACATTTCAACTCTTGAAATGTAGAATTTCATCTGTAATAATGTTTATTAGTGTTGGTTTGCCTGTGAGGTTCTTTCGAACCGTGTTCAGGACGCTGGAGATATGGGGAGTTTAGCCCGCTTTACCTCTTGATAGATTATTCTTTTCCCTGTTAGGCCTCGAGGCCATGTCAGGTTGTTGAGGGTATATGGCCTTACGGCCAAGTTACCCGAGTCAATGAAACACACTCGTTCGAGGAGCCGTAGTGTATTTCTGACTGACTTCTGTACATTTTTGGACCTTAATTTATACTTAAATCTAGCTTACTAACTAGTTTTCCCTACTTCTTATTTTCCTAGAACTTATTCTGGTGAAATGCAATTTTCGTCGATTGGGTCATTGATCGGGAATTATTGAAACCGATCAATGTTCCAATCAACGTTGACCTAATTTTATTTTCATAAATTTTCTTGAGTCAGCATTTCTGCTGACTTTGGCGAAAATTCCACACGCTTAAATTTTTCCGGAGTCAGCGGAAATGCCGACTCGGAAAAATATTTTTCAAAACTGCATTTTTACCTGAGTCAGCAGAAATGCTGACTCAGGTGTAAATATTTTTAAAATGTTTGATGACCTTCCCAAGGGTTAATGCCCTTATGGAAGGTCATGGTTCCCTTCAAAGGAACCCAAATTTTGGTTCCTAACATTAATACTTCGAATATCTCATAAACGGTAAGACACTTATTGTTCAACCCAAAAATCGTTTACAGTCTTGACGTGGAAACGTCTTTCTTCTCGTTGAGTATGTACATTGGTAGCCAGTCTAACATTCTTGTGTTACAAAACACCGTCATTTCTCAATCGCTAATAACAACGAGACTACTCATTCGATTGCAACGGCTGATGTCACAGTAGATGGAAGATATTTGTAGGTATTTATTGTCTGGCGTTTATTTTGCCAGTGACGTCATCGGGCTAGTGTGAGCGTCTACGCGTGATTGTTGTTTTTAGCGCTGCGTGAAGCAATGTATTTATGAGTGTAGCGTGAGAACGCGTGACGCTAGGATGTTGATTGTAATATCGTTGTCCAAAGCATTAGAAGGGCTACCAGGACCTAAAGTAAAACAATAAAAATATTCTCCGAAACATAAGCAAAAATCGGTATGAATTTTAAAATCTAAAACATATGGAAGATATCGTCTCGTATGAGCGGTAAATATGCAACGAATTGTAAAAAACTCAAATCGGAGAAAACCAGCATCAAACCGAATATTATAAATCAAAAATAATCAATGCCGAGCAAGTGTGAGAGCTACGGCAAAATCGAAAAGGAAATAAAGAAACGGTGGAAAAAAATAAACTTGTGATTTATCTATTCTGTAACCGTACTTCTCTCCATAACCATTGCAATAAATAGTTTGATAATTAAAGTACGTATTATTTCGAAAATTTTGTTGTAATTTTTTTGACGTTGAAACGTCTTTTCGCTCGTCAAGTACACTGACAGCCAGTCAAACTTTTTAGCGCTACAATACACCGTCAGATTTAAATCGCCAATAGCTACGAAGCTAATGATGCGATAACAACTATTAAGAACACAATGGATAGAGAATTTCTGTACGTGTTTATAGTGCATCATTTTGCTGGTGACGTCATCGGGCTAGTTCACTTACGCATGAATGTTGTTAATAAGCGATGCGTAAAATTATAAATTAGTGTAGCGTGAGAACGCGATCATGTAGGACGTTCATTCGGGAGTCTTTGTAAGGAATTTGAGAAGAACTGCTAGGACCTAAAGTGAAACATTAAAAATAATCGCCGAAGGATAAGTGAAAATTGGTATTAAATTGAAAATTGTAAAAAAAATTAAAGTTATCGTCTCATATGAGTCGCAAAAACGGGCCGAATTGAAGAAAACCCAAATAACCGAGAGCTTGCTTCATAACAAATTCAAAAAAAACCTAAAGTTTTCATTGGGGAGTAAATGTCAGACCTACGGCAGCATTGAAGAAAAAATGAATCCAAACTAATACTCGTATGAGATTTGATTCATGAGAGATTCGTTCATACGCATATTAGTGTGGATTCAAGAATCTCTCTTAAATCCAAACTAATACGCGTATCTACGAATAAAAAAATTGTTAATACATAGCATATTGATACTTATAATTAATCTGCATAATTTAAGTAAAAAAATTTATTGAAAAAATTTACATTTTCAATTAGCTCCTTGTTTGTATTATACAAAATAATGATAATTCAGTGAAAATAATTCAAGTCAATTCATAAAAGTAGGCAATTTTTCATCAATGCTTTCTTATGACGTTATCACGTAAAATTATCGTCCGTAAACCGACTTTACAGACAACCAATGTTTTTATATAGTTCTACTACCTAAAACTTTTTGAAATTTTTCTGGCCCGTCGTTCAAAAGTTAGAGGGGTGGGGGGGGTTACACTTTTGACGTTCTTAGAGGCGTATATTTCGCGAACGATAAGCTTAAACGCAAAAAGATTTTGACAAGATCATTGTAATTTTTGAAGACCTATGCAAAAATACTCCACACGGATATGTTTAATGAAAAAAAATTATTTCCCTCAGATACATGTATGGAGTGCCACCCTTAATAAAACTTTTTTCGTTGCTTTCACTACTGAATTTTCTAGTGGTTCACAGGAGACACCTTACTTCTAAGTTTCATTAGTTAGTAGTTTCCCAATAAAATGGCTGTGACATACGGACAGACGGACAGACAGACAAACGGACATGACGAACTTATAAGGGTTCCGTTTTTTCCACGGAACCCTTCAAACGGCGGAAAAAAATAAACTTGTGATTTATCTTTTCTGTATCCGTACTAATCTTCAAAACCATTGTAATCAATAGTTTGATAATTAAAGTACATTTTAGTACGAAAAATTTTTTGTAATTTTTTTGACGTTAAAAAAAACGTCTTTTCGCTCGTCAAGTACACTGATAGCCAATCAAACTTTCTTGCGGTACAATATGCCGTCAGATTTCAATCGCCAATAGCTACGAGGCTAATAATGCGATAACAACTAATGACGTGTTTATCGTGCAGCATTGGTTTTGCGCGTGACGTCACCTACGCATGATTGTTGTAAATAATCGTTGCGTAAAATTTTAAATCAGTGTAGTGTGAGAACGCGATCATGTATAAGTAAAAATCGGTATTAAATTGAAAATTGAAGAATAAAAATTAAAAATATCGACTCATATAAGTCGTAAATATGGGCCGATTTGAATAAAACACAAATCAAAGCTTGCTGCAAATCGAGTTAAAAAAAATGAAGCGTCCAGGGCCGAGTAAATGTCAGAGCTACGTCAGCATTAGAGAAGCGATGAAAAAAGGCGCGAAAAAATAAACTTGTGATTTATCTTTCCTGTATTACTTTATATAACCATTGCATATGAAACATTAATTTAAGAATATTCTAATAAGAAACACTTATTATAATTTTATCCCCAAATTTTCACGGAAAATCTGCGGCACGGACCTTGACTGGGCCTTTCAGTTTTTTTTTTCAATCGGACATTAAATCAGCAATAGTTGGTCCGTATTTGGCGGAATGTGAAAGGAATCGGGCCAGAGGAGATGATAAATTACAAAACGCATGAAATGATATGGTGACCACACTTGAGAAGCGTATTCCAATATGGGGCGAACGAAAAAGGTGAAGAGAGTTTTGTATGAGTATGGATCAGCGAGTTCCCTAGACCACCTTGATATGAAGCCCAATATAACACCGACTTTCCTTATCACGAAGTTTATGCCTCAAATCATTGACACCCACATCAAGGACGCAGACAACTAACCCAACCGTAGATCCATATATTGAGAAAATGTGAGGTACATAGTTTCGCCTCCGTACATGTAGACGTATTCGCACTTTGTGATTTGAGCCTTGGGTTTGTTTTTAGAGCGGAATGCCAGTTTTTGCAGTAATGCCTTGAATATTTTCGATTACTCGTTTTATGGTATATAATAATATATGATATTACAACTGTATTCCGCTTTGAGCGAAGTACTTCTTTGTTGTGAGTGTTTCCGACGGGGGTGTAAGAAATCATACGTTTAACGGCGGGAGATGAAATAGAGAACATTTCCATTCGTAATTTTTACACTCCAGTTCAGTTCTAGTCACTTACGAGTGAACACGCTTATGATTCTTTCGAAATCGTTTCTTTCTCTGCCATGTGGCACAAAGCTAGCGAAATTTGCTCTAAAAGTTTAAAAAATATTAAAGAATCTGCGGTAGTTTTCGAGTATTTGAGAAAATTAAACCTCTTTGTGCATTTATTAATTTTGCCAACACTTGTGATAAACTTAGCTTTGATAGCTGAAAAGTGCGTTACGTGATTACTCATTTATAGTAACGTGCAATAATTTTAAACCAGAAAGGTTATAAATGTGAACATTGTCGCAATTGCGTGTTGAATTTGTTTTCTGCAATCCAGTTAATTAGAAGACGATAATAATTGCTCCTAAATAAACTAATAGTTTATACAAGAAAATCTAAATAAGTATACACTTTTACTGTTAACAATTCTAAAACTAGTTTTTACCTTTAACGGAAAAACCCGACCTACGTTAACATCTGTAGCTGCTTTAACCGAGTCCCGCCAGTTTGAAAATCTCTCGCAAAGCATCGGATCCTACACGAAACTTAGGTCTGCAGCAATAACAACCGTGAACCTGCCAGACCTGAGATTTGCCTTCACCTTTTGCATATTATAAGTTATTATTAGTTTTGCTTTTATAAGGATTTGGACTTGCCAGGCTTGGAACTTCTCTATTTTAATTCTTGCGTTACTTTTTAACTCTTTTAATATCTTTCTTATTTTAATTTTTTTTCTTTTATTTCTATTTTCATATATCTTAATACTAAGGCATTCATTCTTATAGCATTATTCAAAAATACTCCTTCTATCTTAATTCGTAGCATAATTCTCTTATTTGTAAGTTCTACTCGAGTCACGGAAACTACTGACTGCACCATTACTTTGGTGCGTGCCGCCGCGACCTGTAGAGACGCTAATTCTGACCGGCTCCTGTCCTGCCATGGCCTTTGTGGTGAATGCTTTCATCCCAAATGTGCACAATCTGACAAAATTCAATCTAAGAATTCGGGAGTTTACTGGTACTGCCCAAAATGCCGTAAGTTCTTGTTTAGTGCCATCTTCTCTCGTCTTTGGGAATTTAATAAGGAGCTTCGTAACCAAGGGTCATCTATATCTAACACGGCTCGTATCCACGCCTCGCTTGTTAAATCTTTCGACTCTCTCAAGGAATTCGACTCCCAGATGGTTAGTGCTGCTCTCCCGGTCCCTCCCAAGGGCCCTCCCACAACACACCTTAATTCATTGCAAACTTGCTCCGACAGGGTCACTAGATCTAATAAATCGACCCTATCCCTACCACTGAGCACCCCTTTAATGTCCTTCTCACCCCCCTGCCCTATTAGTGTAGATGTTCCCGTCTCTTCGAGTTCATGTAACTCTGGAACCTCCATCCACAACACTTCTACTGTTCCTGCTCCCGACCCGCCCGTCCCATCCAAAACTCTTCCGGTTATCACACATGCCCCGACAATTTCTTCTAATAATCTCTCTATCCCACCTTCAAACTCAGACTTACCTGATATTCTTCTTGTTACCTCTCCCTCTTTACGCAACCAGCTCACATCTACGTGCAATTCTGTCTGCACTCTGAGGACCGTACCAAAGGTCCAATATTTGTCTAAGAACTTGTACCGTCGATTTCATCTGAAGACATTATCCAACACATTGTTTACGTCATTGGAGTTGACGTAGCTACTAGTAACTTAGTCACCTAGCTTTCTGAGGGCAGATGATCCTCATTTAAGATTACCGTTCCCCCCTCCCTCTTCGACCTCGTTCTTTGTAAATCAAACTGGCCGAAGGACGCTTTTATTAAAGAGTTCCAGCCCAGAGGACGCACTACCGTTAGCTCTGGCAGTGCTGCCTCAGCCTCGCTGAGAAAAAACTCCTCTTCCTCTCCATTTATTATCAAAACGTGAGAGGTCTCAGAACCAAGACTCACTCCGCCTTCCTCTCCTCCCATTCCCTTCCCCATGATGTCATCTCCTTGACGGAAACTTGGCTCTAACCACTTAGAGCTTTTTATATAAAGTAATAAAGTAATAAAGTAATAAAGAATAAGAAACAGCCCAAAGGAGAAGTTTGAAAAAAAAAATAAAAATCTATTCATAAACTGTTTAGCAAATCTTAGTTGTGGGTATCAACACATTTACAGTAATAGGCGATACAACATGTACTCCTTTGAGTATGGAACCAACTTGGTGGATATAAAAACAGATTCTAGTTTTGGTAAAACCCTGAGAAACCACCTAAATCCTAACTCCGCAATTACAGAATTCATCGATAACCACAATGGTGTAGCAATATTCACGGATGGTAGTGAACTCCAGGAATTCGAATCGGTAGGCGCCGCATGCATATGTTGAATAAGAATAACCTATTCAACATGTTGAATCTGTTGAATAACCTGTTCAAAACAGGTTGAATAAGTTCGCCTCAATCTTCACAGCGGAAATTAAAGCTATCACCAACGCTATTGAGCTGGCTATTAGAAAACCTTAAGCCAATTATGTCACCTTTAGCGACAGCCTAAGTGTGCTGAAACGACTTCAAAATGTTCGCTCCGACATCAGATTACACCCGTTGTACTTTCGAATCAAACATCTTGTTTGCGAATTTAACAGCCGATCAACAAACAATAGTACTATTATATTTGTATGAATTCCAGCCCATATTGGAATAGAAGGCAATGAGGCCGCAGTATCTGTAACCACTGTGGTACTTGGGTGTCCACACACCGACCTAAAGGAAAGTTCTAAAAATGTTGCCCTTTCCGAAACCCTCAAGAAAATCAAAGCAGAGGGACAAGTCAAAGGAATTGATTTTTTCAAGTTCAATCATAAAGATAATGGGAAGCCATGGTTCTTTCAAAAGAACCTTCCACCGTCTAAAGTATCCATAGTCAATAGAGCCCGATCAAACCATTATACTTTGAAGGCCTCCTAGTCATTATCATAGCAGCATGCTAAGTTGCAGCATAGTTTTATAATTCTTTATTGTATTTTTTAAAAGTAGCAACAAAGTTTTATGATTTTGTTTTGAATTTTTTGATTTTCGAATATATTTTTTTTCCCTTTTGTTTTTGACTTTATGATTTCATTGAAAATAAGTATGTATGTAGTATATTACATACTTTAACAAAAATGTTTCTGTAGATCAAAGCATTCAAAGTATACGAGTAGAACAAATTGTATGTAAAATGCCAAATAACCTCTCATTTGAGGCTAAAATTGCTTAAATTAAAAAAAAAATAAAAGTGTATTCACTCCCGTACCGCTTAGTGCGTGTGTGAATCAGTACGTACGGGTCGTTTCTGCTGTTTCGAAGGACTTTGCTACGACGCTGTACTTAGCTGATTTGAACTGATCTGGGATAACAAGTTTATGGTACCGATACCTGGGTACCGTGTCATCGAACTGATGACTGAAGCTGCTCCTTTCTCAGCAAACTTACTATTCCTTGCTACTAACCTTCACATTGTTTCTATTTAAGCTCTATATTTTTAATTTCCATCTTGTTCTTATTTTAGTTTAAACTTAACTATTATTTTTAATTTCTCCCTTGTTCTTTTTCTAGTTTTTAAGTTTCTAATCTTTGTTTAAACTTTTATCTTGTCAGATGAGGGTCGCACTTCACCGAATTAGGGGATTCATATGACGCCAAATTGTGCTGCCGTGACCTGTAAAGGCAGGAATTCAGATAGGCTGGTCTCTTGCAATGGTTTCTGTGGTGGGTGCTTTCACTCCAAAAGTTGTTGGCCTGACTGGGGCTCTTGCGGACAAAATCGAATAGATACTGGTGTTTACTTGAACTGCTCACGTTGCCGCATGTTTAGAATGAGTGAACTCTCTTCACGCCTAATGGACATTGAAGCGAATCAGTGCAAGCTTGGCGGAAAATTGGCCGAGACGGTCTCATTGCATAAGGCGCTATTGGAGACGGTCGACTCTTTGAAAGAGTTCAGCAAAACCCCGAGAGTCCAACATGAACCTACCCCGGTGTAACCTCGTCCGCAGTCGCAATTGCTTAGGGGTATAAGATCCACCAAACCTCCTCTATCCTTTGCTCAGGTTCCCAAATGATCACATTCTTCCCTCTTGCCTCTCCTCCAATAACTAACAATGTGATTAATCCCGACTCTATAGTCAACATCCCTCCCCCTCAGGGATCGTTACTTTCTGTCGATACGTGTGCTAGGAATCATAATACAAGCGATGACCAGCCTATCGTGGGCGCTACCCGGGACAGTAACCAACAGGTCCTCCGAAATGCGGTGGTTGGCACGGGTCACCATCATTCTCCCGGTCTCATATCCATTAGTGCGACACCGCCTAACAAAGGGGGCAATTGTCCAAGTAGGCATCCAGCACATTGTTGACGGTGTCAAATACATGATCCATCTTCGTGACAGAATATATCCCCTCCACATCTACTGATGACATTATCAGCCACATAGTTGATGTGTTTGGTGTCGATGTGGAGGCGAATAACGTCAAAGTTTTCAAGATCTCGGAGAGGAGGTGCTCCTCATTCAAAATTCTTGTTCATTCATTTCGATCTTCTCATGACCAAGTCGAAATGGCCAAAGGACGTATTTATTAAGAGTTTCATCCTCGGTCAAATGCATGATAGCAATCCGTTAGATTAACTGCCCAAGCTGGTAGTATTCCGACTGAAAGAACCCAATACGCCCCTGACCTCCAGCATGAAAAGTTACCACAGGGAAAAAACGACCGGTCTTCTCACTCTAATACCAAAATGTGAGAGGACTACGAACCAAAGCTCATTCAATCTTCATTTCTTCACAATCTGTTCTTCATGACATCATCTCCCTTACTGAAAATTAACTCTGATACGATTTTCCGCAAAGATCGCTCACTTGGTGACCCTATGCGGTGTGGTGGTGGTGTCCTCACCGCTCTGCGCTCCTCTCTTGATGCCTCCCTTATCCCAAGCTGTTCTCTTAAGCCCTTAGAACACCTAGCTATTCGAATTCGACTACCGAAGGTGAATCTCATCGTTCCTACTTGTTACATCCCACCTCGATTCCATGAATCTGTCTTCGTGCTCCTAACGGAAATTATCGACACACTGGCTCTTTCGCTCGTTAATGACGACCACTTTTTAATCCTCGGGGATTTTAATCTTCCCTCCCTTAAATGGTTCGTTGACCTGGAAATGGAATGCTATAAAGCAGGCAACCCCTCTTCGATTGCGGAGACTTTCGTGACAGAATATTCGCTAGGATGACGCCTTTTTCCTGATGAAGAGTACTACTCACAACTAAAGCCTGCCTTGAACCCTTTCGGAACTTAACTTTGGTCCAGATGGTTTACCCCCCCTCCTACTTAAAAGATGTGCGAACTACCTTGCTGGACCGTTTTCCCAACTGTTCAATTTCTCTTTCACAACCAGCACGTTTCCTGTTGTCTGGATGGCTGGACTCTTAATCCCCGTCTACAAAAAGTGCTCTCAGTCACTAATCTCAAACTACCGACCAATAGCAAAACTTTCTGTAATTCCCAAACTTTTCGAACGACCTTTTGTAGGTCAAATCTATCCCTCCTTGTCATCCCTAATTTCTCTCCATCAGCATGGTTTCCTTAAGGGTAACTCGACCGTCACCAAACTTCACCATGTCACCATGTTACAGAAGAACTGGTACTCACAGAAACTCCAACAACTAGTTCCGAAATTGTAGCAAGAGATACGTTACCACACTTCCCATCTAAATGACTAAATATACATACACCCTGACTATTCAGTGTAAACTGGCCAAATACACAGAAGCAATTCCTATTGTAAATAGAGAAGGTCTGACTATAGCAAAACATTTAACAGAGAATTTTTTGTTTTGAAATATGGATTCTTTGAAACCGTTAAAACTGATATGGATACAACGTTTGTGCAAGAAATTTTCCAAAATGAAGTGAAATTGCTATATATGAAACACAAGACATCAACACCCCACCATGAATCTTGGGGAACATTACAAAAAAATCATAGTGTATTCAAAGAAAATCTATTATCCTTTACCACTGACTACAAATGGGCGAGCGAAGCTCTTATGCGTCGACGAAATATGAAACATTTGTAACCAAACTCCTCCTAGACCGTTTGATCAATCGATCTGAACTTTTACATACTAATAGTATTTTCGACGGTGAGTGCTAACATCTGTTTTTTGGTTACTAAATTCGCGAAAAAAAATCACTAGTGGTAGGCTTCTTAGTTAACAATTTTTCGGATGAACGAACCAAAATTAGTACGAAGGCTTGTGTCATGGAAACCTAAATTTAGTTTTTGTGTATTAAGAACGATCACTGCGTTATTTTGCAAGAATTCCAATACATACGACAAACGAAATACCATTTTGACAAAAAATCGCTGTCATTTTGATAGTAGACGTTAGTTTACTTGCATTAATGAAGCTATGGTATTGATCTTAGGTAATTAGTTTTCGCGTGCTCGAACCAGAATTAGCTTTAACCACATACAATAACTTACCAGATGTCGCGATCCCATGCATGACTTCGTACCCAATTTTTTGCAACAGCAGACACGTAAGAGCAGACAAATGACGCATGGAACGTATGTACTTTGGAATGACTGCAACGTCTGAAGGACAGACAATGCGCTCTGAGAGCGAATTTTTCTTGTAGCTGGTGTTTCATTGTTATTACGGCAAAGGGTCATCGCAATAAGGGGAAAGGGGGCTGAAAGAAATTTTCGCGGAGCAAATAGATTTTTGGATTTTCTGAAATTTTCAATTGGATAAGAAAATATGCAAATTTTATATCAAAAACCCTTAAAAATTAAAAATTTTATGGAGATTTACAGAAAAAGCGAGATTTACTTCCACGAATACTTCCGGAAATGCGATTTCCGAAAAAATCTAAATTTTATCATATTTCCTAACTTTTCTATGGACATACCTTTAAAAACATTATTTAGAGAAAAATGATACACAGCAAAAAGATAGGAAATGATAAAATAATGGGATTCAAGCATACATATTAGCCCTCTAGGAAGCTTAGTTTAGCCGCTACGAGAAAAAACAGTTGAAAATTCAAAATTTGAATTTTGTATGCAGACACCTCTAAAAACTAACGATAGAGGAATATGATGTATGAAAGAAAGTTAGGATATGTCAAAATAGTGGGAGACAGTCTTACATATAAGACCTCTAGGAAGCTTAGTTTAGCCACTGCAACCAAAAAACTGTTAGAAATTCAAAATCGAAACTTTATCATATTTCCCAACTTTTGTTTGCATATTTTTAAAATCTTAATTTAGAGCAAAATGATGTATAAGAAAAGGTTATTAAATAGAAAAATAATGGGGGTCGGTCGTACATATGAACCTCCAAGGGTGCTTCGTTTAACCGCTGCGAGAAAAAAACCGTTAAAAATTCAAAATTTGAATTTTGTATGGACACACCTTCAAAAACTCACGGTAGAGAAAAGATGTATGGAAGAAATTTAGAAAATATCAAAATAGTGGGGGCCAGTGTTACTAAGTTGCGATATAAGAAGCAGAAAACTGTTAAAATTCAAAATCTGAATTTTATTATATTTCTTAGTTTTTGCATACACTTTGGAAAACTGAATCTAGCGAAGAAAATGTATGAGAAAAAGATAGGAAATGACAAAATAGCGGGGGTCGGCCATACTTATAAGACCGCTAGGATCCATAGTTAAGACGCTACGTTACGAAAACTGTTACAAATTCAAAATCTGAACTTTATCATACTCCTCAACTTTTGTCTGCGCACCCTTAAAAACTTATTTTCAAATTTTCAAATCAAATTTTTTACCGGAAAAACCCCCTAAAAACCAGAAGAAAGTCGTTTAATTTTTGATTCCGGGAAATAATGTCGTTTTTTAAAATAAAATTCATAAATTTACATGTAATTTTGAATTAAAAATCACCTCCTACGGGTTCAATGACCCCAAACAGTGTTTCAACCAGAGCAAAGGGATTGTTGTTGTTGCTGGAGTGGAAGGAAACAAAATTCGATTCGAGTTCTCGAAAATCGAATTTATGTACCACTACATAGCCAACAGTCCCTTTGGTGGTGTGTGTGGATACCCTTATGACCCATTTCCTTCAAAACCGGTTTCCATTTCGCTCAAAACCGGTTTTTACTCCCTAAAAATTTAAAAATGTCAATAGAGACCGAACGAGCGTTGCAGTCACCAAAAACACATACCCTGAAGCGTCATTTTCATCCGTCATTTCATGACTACGTCAGAAAAAATTGGGTACACTGTCATGTATGGGCTCGCGACATCTGGTAAGTTATTGTCTGTGCTTTAACATAATCTTAGCACAGGCACCTGATTGTTTCCGTGGCTTTCGCCAATTCGCTGTGGGGAATCGCAAACTTTGGAGAGAAATTTTATTTTGGTTTACTCAAACCGTAGCAAGTGGATTGTTACAGGTTCTTGAAAAATAGTATTTTAATTTATGAATTTTGAATCATGGGACAAGACAGATTCCGGGAATCAGAAATTGAACATTTTTCTTCAGGTTTTCAGGGTACTTTTCCGGTAAAATTTTGAATTTGCAACGGTTTTTCGCCCGTAGCGGCTGAACTCAGCGTCCGAGGGTGTTCGTATGTATGACTGACCCCCATTATTTTGTAATTTTCTACCTTTTTGTTATACATGATTTTTCTCTAAATTCAGTTTTTAAAGATATACATACAAAAGATCGGAGAACTGATAAAACTCAGATTTTGAATTTTTAACAGGTTTTTGCCCGTAGCGACTAAATTATGCACTTAAGGGGTTTCATATGTATGAACGACTCCCATTATTTTGACATTTTCTACCTTTTCGTCAAACATTTCTGCTGTGAGTTTTTATAAATGTGTCCATATCCAAAATTACGATTTTAGCTAATAATTTTGTAAACCATTGAAATCTGATAGTAAAGATGAATGAATTATTGAAGAAATCTGATATTAAGGTTGATTTGATGGATTACTGAAAATTGTTTCATATCTTCAATATATACACTCGTAATCATAATAAATATACAAATAGATTCATCTTATATATATAAAACAAGATCTTTTTACAAAAGTTTGTCGCGGCAAAACTCCGGATCTACCGGGACAAGTTTTATGAAATTTAGTAGGATTCGCCAAAAACTTTACGAGATATGGTAGTTTTAAAGTTTTGGTCGTTTTGATTTTAAGAGAGCATCTTCCTTCCGTGCGAAAGCTTGAAATAAAGAAATTAAGAGCGATCGTTTCTCTCGAGTACAAATTTTTACCGATTTCTCTCACTCTCTTGAGCATGAACTGTATTCGCGAGAACAATTCGGTAGTTTGATTTCATAATATCTCTTAATTTTAAGTAGAGTTCTCTTGATATGAAAACAATGATTTGTATCCATGAATAACTCTCAAGAGAAAATCTACTTTAGAATATAAGAGAGATCGTGCAATTATTGTCGCTCCGTCACACCAAATATTTCTCGGGTTATTCAATACAATTTTGGTTCATTAAACCCGTAGCAGATAGATTTGTTGAAATTGGTGGAAAATGGTAAATATTTTTTTGAGTTTCAGATTGTAGGACATCATAGTTTCCGGGAATCCCAAGTTGACCGATTTTCTTCCGGTTTGAAGGGTTCTTTTCCGGTAGAAATTTGAATTTTTAACGGTTTTTTGCCCGTAGCGGCTAAACGAAGCGTCCTACGGGGTTCATATGTATGTCCGACCCCCACTATTTTGACATTTTCTACCTTCCGTTCATACAACATTTTTCTCTACATTAAGGTTTTAAAGGTATGCATTCAAAAGATCGGAAAATTGATAAAATTCAGATTTTGAATTTTTAACGATTTTTTGTTCCTAGCGGCTAAACGAAGCGTCCTACGGAATTCATACGTATGACCGACCCCCATTTTTTTTAAATTTCCTAACTTCGAATCCCAAGTTGACCAATTTTCTTCCGGTTTGAAGGGTTCTTTTCCCGTAAAAATTTGAATTTTTAACGGTTTTTTGCCCGTAGCGGCTAAACGAAGCGTCCTACGGGATGCATATGTATGACCAACCCCCACTGTTTTGACATTTCCTACCTTCCCTTGATACATCATTTTTCTCTAAATTGAGGTTTTAAAGGTGTGCATTCAAAAGATCGGAAAATTGATAAAATTCAGATTTTCAATTTTTAACGATTTTATGTTCCCAGCGGCTAAACGAAGCGTCCCACGGAGTTCATACGTATGACCGACCCCCATTTTTTTTAAATTTCCTAACTTTGAATCCCAAGTTGACCAATTTTCTTCCGGTTTGAAGGGTTCTTTTGCGGCAAAAATTTGAATTTCATACGGTTTTTTGCCCGTAGCGGCTAAACGAAGCGTCCTACGGGGTTCATATGTATGACCAACCCCCACTATTTTGACATTTCCTACCTTCCTTTCATACATCATTTTTTTCTACATTAAGGTTTTAAAGGTATGCATTCAAAAGATCGGAAAATTGATAAAATTCTGATTTTGAATTTTTAACGATTTTTCGTTCCTAGCGGCTAAACGAAGCGTCCTACGGAGTTCATACGTATGACCGACCCCCATTTTTTTTAAATTTCCTAACTTTGAATCCCAAGTTGACCAATTTTCTTCCGGTTTGAAGGGTTCTTTTGCGGCAAAAATTTGAATTTCATACGGTTTTTTGCCCGTAGCGGCTAAACGAAGCGTCCTACGGGGTTCATATGTATGACCAACCCCCACTATTTTGACATTTCCTACCTTCCTTTCATACATCATTTTTTTCTACATTAAGGTTTTAAAGGTATGCATTCAAAAGATCGGAAAATTGATAAAATTCAGATTTTGAATTTTTAACGATTTTTCGTTCCTAGCGGCTAAACGAAGCGTCCTACGGAGTTCATACGTATGACCGACCCCCATTTTTTTTAAATTTCCTAACTTTGAATCCCAAGTTGACCAATTTTCTTCCGGTTTGAAGGGTTCTTTTGCGGCAAAAATTTGAATTTCATACGGTTTTTTGCCCGTAGCGGCTAAACGAAGCGTCCTACGGGGTTCATATGTATGACCAACCCCCACTGTTTTGACATTTCCTACCTTCCCTTGATAAATCATTTTTCTCTAAATTGAGGTTTTAAAGGTGTGCATTCAAAAGATCGGAAAATTGATAAAATTCAGATTATGAATTTTTAACGATTTTTTGTTCCTAGCGGCTAAACGAAGCGTCCTACGGAGTTCATACGTATAACCGACCCCCATTTTTATTAAATTTGCTAAATTTTTCAATACATCTTTCTTCTCTGAATTGAGTTTTTAAAAGTGTGTCCAAACAAAAGTTATGATACATGATAAAATTCAGATTAAAATTCGTAAACGCAAAATCTCGCGTTTTTCGGAAAAATTTTGTAACTTTTTATATATTTGAAACTCAATTTGTATATTTTTTCTTTAAATCAATAGAAATACTATTACACAGAAAACAGAAATTTTTGAGTAAATTTTACTCTCCAATGGTACACATTTTTGTTTGTGTTTGTTTTGTGCAAATTTCAGAACATCAAAATTGTGTGCATTGTGTGTACATGTACATTGTGTTCCACATGTACATTGTGTTCCATTGCGAAATTTTGTATCAGCCCCCTTCCAGTTATTGTGATCACTCATTCCCTATTTGTCAATCAAACATCAACATCAATTCGCGCACTGTCTGTTCTTTGAACGTTAAAGACGGTCAAAGGCGCATACGGCCCATGGATCTTTTGTCTGCTGTTACGTGTGTGATGTTGGAAAAAAATGGGTAGAGAGTCACATGGGATCGCGACATCTGGTAAATTATTTTGTCTGTGATTAAACCTTAACTTTTTTTGTAAGTAGAAGAAAGTAATATTTTTCAACAAATTCGCCGAAAATAAATTTACACGGCTAACGTGGGCGTATTGTTCATGTGGCCGATCGGATCGGATTAACCTCTCAAATATTACTGTGCCATAAAAAATTTACATCCGGTACTAATCGAAGAACAGCAAAAAGTTAACCAGTTTTGTTTGAGTTTCAACCGGCAATCTATAAATCCTTATTTGTTTCATTGTTGTCACCGAACATAGGATAAATTTCGATTTCTTATAACTACTATATTTCAATTTTTTTGTAACTTTAAAATTAATAGGTGCTGTAAAGTTTAGTAATAATTCCAAAATTGTCTCTTTTTGAAAGAGTGCTTGCATAGTTGTTTTAAGTTTATTTCTCATTTTCTTATTAAGCACTATTCATACTTTCAATTTATTATCCATTTTACGGCGAAAATTTGTAGCCAAACGTTAATAAAAACATTGTTGAAAAAGTCAAAGATTTTTTGGAAGTTTTTGAACTTATGTTACAATCAAAAGATAACTGCTAAGAATCAAAAATCTATAACTAAAGAAAAACAACACATATATAGTATCAACATATACAGTATACAAAAAATAAGCAGTTTTACGTAATGCCCAGCAAAGCGGGCGGGTACAGCTAGTAAATAATATAAAACACAAAATCCTAGAAATCCCATTATAACAAAAAGTCACGATAAATAAGATAAAAAGAAATCAAGTGCTATTTGGACACACATAAGCTAAGCGTTCCGTAGAATGCCGCATAAATTATTGAGTTAAAGAAATCTTTGTTGGTAGCTTAAAACATGGAATATCTACATAATTAACGGTAAGACCCTTATTGTTCAAACCAAAAATCGTTTACTGTTTTTATATAGTTCTACTACCTTTAATTTTTTCAGATTTTTCTGACCCGTCGTTCAAAAGTTAGAGTGGGGGGGACACACTTTTGACGTTTTTATAAGCGTATATTTTGCGAACGATTAGCTTAAAGGAAAAAACTTTCTGAAAACATCGTTGTTATTTTTAAAGACCTATCCAAATATACCTCACACGGGTATGTGGAATGAAAAGAAAATCTTGTCCCTCAGACACATGTATGGAGTGCCACCCTTAATAAAACTTTTTTCTTTACTTTCACCATAAGAAATTTACGGGAAAAATTTGCCTTCCAATCAGTTGATCAATCAGTGAAGCGAGTTTGTGAAAACGGTTCGTTATTAGACAAAACAACCCGTTCCCGTTTTCGTCCAGTGCGCACACCCGAAAACATTGCGGCGGTTTCGCACAGTGTGCATGAACATCAACACCAATTCGTCATCGTTCTCAGGAACTGAACATTTCTCGCACTTGTCTGATGAAAATTTTGGCTACAAACAAGAGTGCAAGAAATGAAGCCTAATGACCATCTGATGCGTTTTATGTTCGCCTATCGCATCGGATGGGCTGAAGATCGTTTGGTCGAAGACGAACATTTTTACCGTAAAATTATCTTTTTCGATGAAGCTCATTTCCACAGTGGAGGCTATTTCAATAAGCGAAATTGCCGCCCTCAGGGTCAATGGCGAGCGTTACAGAGCCATGTTAAATGAATTTTAGTTTGCACAAATTGGAGAGTGTCACATGGACGGAATTTGGTTCAAACAGGACGGGGCTGCGACACAGTTAACGATACAATCGATCTTTTGCGCACCACTTTTGAAAATCGAATAATAAAGCGAAATTCTGTTCCGAATTGGGCGCCTCAGAGCTGTGATTTGAACCCATTAGACTATCTTTTGTGGGGATCTATTAAGGATACATGTTACGCTTATCATCCAGAGACGATTGAGTCCTTGAAAGACGAAATTGAAGATGCCATTCATGAGATTGGAGCCCAAACAATCGAAATGTACTGAAAAATATGATTGATCCGATGGGGTACTGTAAGGCCAGCCTTGGCAGTCATTTGAATGATGTTGTGTATCACTCGTCAATGGAAATGTTCAATCTTTCTAACAAAGTTATAGTTTTGGACAAATATTCATTAGTTTTTTTTTATATCCGATTCAAATTCCAAATCGTATATGGCCCACCCTTTATCTCTTGAGTTTCTCTCACTAAAGGTAATGTAGAGATAGAATAACAAACAAGAAATGGCCAATAAATCAGTGTTAAGGGCCAGAAGTGTTATACACATATTTTTTACATTAAAACCAAGTCAACACACATGGTATCGACTTGAACCAATTGCTACCAATTATTACATTACCACAGATGACTATGAAGCAGAGTGTCTATATATCGACCGCTCAGCTCAATTTTGTGTGCGACTTCGCGAACGCCACCTAGATTCAAAATGTGTCCATGACATAAATACTCGAATTGTAATAGAATAGTAAAGTTCAAAATAACCAAAGCAATCCTTAAAAAAAAAAGTTTTAAAACAAAAGAAAATTTATATAGTTACGTAAAGAGATTCATAAAAGAGCCCTTTAAAGGATGGTGATGATGATTCCATCAAGGAGCAGATCTTTTCATTAAAAGATATGTGACAGATCATCGCCACATCTAGCAATCAACATTTCATCACAAGAATTTGTCATCGAACAACCGACACGTCATCATATGAATACCTCATCGGACAACCAACACGTCATCGATCACCCAACCCGTCATCGATCGCGCATACAACGCCTTGTCACCTGAACTCTATAAAGTGGACGATCAAGGGCCAACCATTCGTCACCTAGCCATAAAAACAAAGTCATGCAAGAAGTCACCTAGACAAAACAACGAATGAATGTACTCAACAACAAACGAATGGATGAGTAACAGAATAACACGTCAAGTTGCAGTTGTGGTTAAGTCGCAGTAACATGAATATCATACTTGCTAGGGGGACGCACCCAGCTCGCTATGCTCGCTAAACCCCGCCGTTCGCTACGCTCACACAAATAGTGAGCGCATGGTGCTTTATATACATTAGCATTGTTAGTAAAGAAGTGATTTAGTTCAGACCGTAGTAACTCATTTCACCTCATTTTGCACGTCAAAGTACATCTGTACCGAATGAGACCCTGTATATAATTATCGAAAACCTTGCGGGTGCGGCTGCGGATCTTAAAAGATCTTAAAATTATCTCATACAAAATACTTTTTGTAAAAATTCTTTCATCTCCTGCCAAATGGCCATGGCATTGTGTTTCAGAAATATAGACACGCAACCGATCAAACGATCTAACTCTACTGGCTACAACATACAATTGACGGTGAGAAAATACAGGTTTTTTGAGTACAATTCCTACTTTTTGAAACGTTTGCCCCTGGGATATAATAATTGTCATCGCAAAAGCCAGAATGAGGGGAAATGAAGTTTTTTGAAAGGAAAAAGACAGAAGTGTACTTGAATAATTAAGGTTATTTGTGGTGTCAAAATACTTGTGTTTTGAAAAATTCCTGCTTAAATCTCACAATCCAAACAATTTTTTTTGCATGTGAACTAAACGCATAGGTGTACCATTGACCAAGCAAGTCATTGTTATGAAAATAAATTTTCATTATAAATATTTTCACAAATTAGAACACAAAACTACAAACAAACTACAAATATAACCATCACCCTGTGACACGCGCGCGTGGCAGAACGGGATCTTAAAAATCTGCATCCCGTTCTGCCATTCCTATTGCAACATTTCTATTCCAATTGATTCCCTGGGAACCAACGAAACATCTGTTGTTCCCAGGGATATCCGCCCCAGCGATGCACTAAAGATCAATACAACTATTGATTTCAAAATCAAATTGGTCTTTTGTACATCGAGGCCCAACTCAATTGATTCCGTGGGAATGGGAAATTTAAAGTTGGAATCAATTGAGTTTGGACAATGAACATCTATCGGTCCATAAGGATTGGAAAAGAAAGAATAGCTCTTTCATGGATTGGGGTCCGTTGTCCGGCCATTGTCCGCGGCAGGATATAACCTGCAGATTTTTGGGAACGTGGCAGCCTTTTCCTAATCGGGACGTCGTGCTGGCCGATTGAAATGGAAAACTTAACTTTAAACTAAAATATTGTAATGAAAAATTAACTTTAAAATAAAAATGTGAGAATTGAAATTGAAATGAAAAATTTAACTCTAAACTAAAATGTTGTAATGAAAAATTTGCCTTTAAAATAAAAAATGTGAGAATTGAAATTGAAATGAAAGATTTAGCTTTAAACTAAAATATTGTAATGAAAAATTTGACTTTAAAATAAAAATGTGAGAATTGAAATTGAAATGAAAAATTTAACTTTAAACTAAAATATTGTAATGAAAAATTTGACTTTAAACTAAAAATGTGAGAATTGAAATTGATATGAAAAACTAACTTTAAACTAAAATATGGTAAATAAAAATTTGACTCTAAAATAAAAATGTGAGAATTGAAATTCAAATGAAAAGTTTAACTTGAACTAAAATATTGAAATGAAAAATTGAACTTTAAACTAGGTGGCGTTCGCGAAGTCGCACACAAAATTGAGCTGAGCGGTCGATATATAGACACTCTGCTTCATAGTCATCTGTGGTAGTGTAATAATTGGTAGCAATTGGTTCAAATCGATACCATGTCCGTTTACTTGGTTTGAATGTATAAAAATATGTGTATTACAATTCTAGCCCAAACACTGATTTATTGGCCATTTCTTGTTTGTTATTTTATCTCTTACGATTTGGAATTTGAATCGGTTATAAAGAAAACTAATGAATATTTCTCCAAAATTATAACTTTGTTAGAAAGATTGAACATTTCCATTTACGAATGAAACACAACATCATTCAAATGACTGCCACGGCTGGCCTTACAGTCCCCATCCAATCAACTAAATTTTTCAATGCATTTTCGATTGTTTGGGCTTCAATCTCATGAATGGCAACTTCAATTTCGTGTTTCAAGCACTCAGTCGTCTCTTGATGATAAGCGTAACATATATCCTTAATAGATCCTCACAAAAAATAGTTTAATGGGTTCAAATCACGGCTCTGAAGTGCCCAATTCGGATCAACATTTCGCATTATTTTACAAAATCGATTGTATCGTTGGCTGTGTCGCAAGTCGCCCCGTCCTGTTGAAATTAAATGCCGTCCATGTAACCCTCTTCAATTTGTGGAAACAAAAATTCATTTAACATGGCTCTGCAACTCTCGCCATTGACCAGCTTCTCTAATTATCTAAATTACTCAGCTTCTCTAATTTATATTAAATTACTTGATTCCTTTTACTCTAATTATCATTTTTAGGGTTCCGTAGAAAAAACGGAATCCTTATAGTCTCGTCATGTCCGTTTGTCCATATGTCACAGCCATTTTATTCGGAAACTATTGAAACTATATAAATGAAATTTAGAAGTAAGGTGTCTCCTGTGAACCACTAGAAAATGCAGTAGTGAAAGTAAAGAAAAAAGTTTTATTAAGGGTGGCACTCCATTCATGTGTCTGAGGGACAAGATTTTTTTTTTCATTGTACATTCCCGTGTGAGGTATTTTTAGATAGGTCGTTAAAAATGACAATGATGTTGTTAGAAATTTTTTTCCTTTGAGCTAATCGTTCACGAAATATACGCTTCTAAATACGTCAAAAGTGTGTCCCCCCCTCTGTAACTTTTGAACGACGGGCCAGAAAAATCTGAAAATATTAAAGGTAGTAGAACTATATAAAATCAGTCAATGATATTTGGTTTGAACAATAAGAGTCTTACCGTTAATTATGTAGATATTCGATGTTTTAAGCTACCAACAAAGATTTCTTTAACTCAATACTTTATGCGGCATTCTACGGAACCCTTAGCTTATGTGTGTCCGACACGCACATGGATTCTTTTTATCTTATTAATCATGACTTTTTGTTATTATGGGATTTCTAGTATTTTGTGTTTTATATTATTTATGAATCTATTTGTATATTTATTATGATTACGAGTGTATATATTGAAGATATGAAACAATTTTCAGTAATCCATTCAATCATCTTTACTATCAGATTTCTTCAATAATTCATTCATCTTTACTATCAGATTTCAATGATTTACAAAATTATTAGCTAGAATCGTAATTTTGGATATGGACACATTTATAAAAACTCAGAGTAGAGGAAATTGATGTTTTACAAAATGTAGGAAATGTCAAAATAATCGGGGTTGGTTATACATATTAACACCGTGGGATATTTCGTTTGGCCGCTACGGGCAAAAAACTGTTGAAAATTCAAAATTTCAATTTTAGCACTTTTCCCATCTTTTGTATGCACATTTTTAAACTCAATTTAGAGAAAAATGATGTATGAAAATGAGGTAGAAAATGTCAAAATAAGGGGGGTCGGTTATACATATGAGCTCTTTGTGATGCTTCGTTAAGCCGCTACGAGCAAAAAACCATTAAATGTCCACAATCTGAATTTTATCATTTTTCCCATTTTTTGTATGTACACGTTTAAAAACTCCATTTAGAGAAAAATTATGTATGACAAAAGGGTAGAAAATGTCAAAATAATGAGGGGCGCTCAAACATATGAAACCCCTTCAGTGCATAATTTAGCCGCTACGGGAAAAAAACTGTTCAAAATTCAAAATCTGAGTCTTATCAGTTTTCCGATCTTTTGTATGTATATCTTTAAAAACTGAATTTAGAGAAAACTCATGTATGACAAAAAGGTAGAAAATGACAAAATAATGGGGGTCGGTCATACATACGAACACCCTAGGACGCTGAGTTCATCCGCTACGGGCAAAAAACCGTTGCAAATTCAAAATTTTACCGGAAAAGTACCCTGAAAACCTGAAGAAAATTGTTCAATTTCTGATTCCCGGAATCTGTCTTGTCCCATGATTCAAAATTCATAAATTAAAATACTATTTTTCAAGAACCTGTAACAATCCACTTGCTACGGTTTGAGTAAACCAAAATAAAATTTCGCTCCAAAGTTTCCGATTCCCCACAGCGAATTGGCGAAAGCCCCGGAAACAATCAGGTGCCTGTGCTAAGATCTTTATGTGAAAGCTTATTTTGGCTCGAGCACGCGAAAACTAATTACCTAAGATCAATACCATAGCTTCATTTATACAAGAAGACTAACGGTTATTGTTGCAAAGACAGCGATTTTTTGTCAAAATTGTATTTTGTTTGTCGTATATTTTGAAATTCTTGGAAAAAAACGCAGTGATCGTTCTTAATACATAAAAACTAAATTTAGATTTCCATGATACAAACCTTTAAACTAAAATATTGAAATGAAAAATTTGACTTTAAAATGATTATTTAAGAATTGATATGAAAAGTTTTACTTTAAAGTAAAATATTGAAATGAAAAATTTAGCTTTAAAATGAGAATTTAAATTGAAATGAAAAATTTAACTTTAAACTAAAATATTGAAATGAAGAATTTGATTTAAAAATAACAATGTAAAAATTGAAAATTTGAACTTAAAACGTAATGAAACATTGTACCAAAGGAAAATTTAAGATATAAGATTTAGAAAACAAAAAAAGAAATATTGTGAAACATTGTCAAGCCCGAATACGTATTAAAATTAATGTGAATTAAACCAATACAAAATGACTTTTTCTTAAAAAGGGGGGGGGGGGGAAGGAGAAGGTGAAAAAGGTCGAGTGATCTTGACACAAGCACTCCTCGATCCTATGTTGTGAATCGAGAAAAGCACAACATCATGCCCTGTACTGTATCAAATTACGAATAAGTAAAGGTATGCAATTTGGTTTTAAAACTAAATTGTGGGATCGGGAGCCCACTTACATCATCTGAGTTTAAAAATTCTACTGGGAAATTATTTTGCTCTCTATAGTCATCACTCAAGATGTTATTGGAACTCAAAAATATTCGTTCCTCTCCGGACAGACTGTTAAAAATTACTGCATCGATGAAAGTGTAGGCTCCATATTTGGGTGCTAATATAACCGAATTGAGGATATCGTTAGACTGGATGGTTTCAGATGCATTGCCATAAGTATCTGCAATCACATAGTTACTGCTAACTTAATGGCAAGGAATTTCAATAACACCTTGGCTGTAATCTGGAAATGTGGGTAAAGTTCCATTAGAAAGAGATTTAATGTGAATCGAGAAAAGCACAACATAAAATTTGGTGGGAGCGGTGGGATGCCACGATCCAGCGCAATTCCTGTGCATCCAGAGTATCCAGTGAATCCAGAGTATCCAGAAATCCTGCGTAATCCAGAGTTCCAGAGATCCAGGAATCAATAATAAGGTCAGCGTAATATAATTCAATTTTGCTCTTTGAATATATATACATATATATAATAGAATTAAGAACAATTGTAAAAAAAATTTTGTAAAGCGGGATCCTTCCTATTTTTTTGAATTCTTGGAAATTTACAAGAAAACATAACTAGAAACTAACTCAGAAACCTAACCGAATGTCATTTAACCCGTTCGCTTAAACGTAAAAATCGCGATCTCGAATAAACCGTTCAGTGCTTAATAAAACAATCATTTTCCTTCAGAGGAGCACACGAAGCCTAAAGGCTCCTTAAAACCTTCGCTGAGGCTGGCGAGAGAACTGAATAATAATAATTAATTATTATAATTGGAACAAACAAACATTAAATAACCGCGTTCTAAAGACCTTTTTTTTTTAAAAGAGTAGACCACGCTATTGAATTTTTTTTGTTGTTGTTCGATATGAGTAATTTACATCTATAACACATATTCAGACTAGAAGGTTCGAAATTTTATAATTCTTAAGTAATTCGTCTTACAAGGTATGCGCGTCCGTTTAGTTAATGAATAAGTTAATTAAATCTCGAGGTTCCAATGAATCCTTTAATTTTTCTCTAGTTCGTTTAATTTACCCCTGGACTTAATTCTTCTCAATCGTCTTCACAATCATTTAAATCCTACATATTGTCGTCTTTATAATTACTACAACGTCGTATTATATTCTCGACTTTCGGCCTTTGTATAACTCTATTTCTTATTTTGATTTTGATCTCGACGATTTCTTATTATGGTCTAATTTGAATATTTCCATAGTTACCTCTAAATCTATAATATGGTCGTAGTCGTAAACGACACCTATTTCATCTACAAAACTGCGAAGAAGGTTCGTAAATACGTGGCATATAACTACCACTCGAGGACCAACGAAAGGAAACCATTGCCCTGGAAAAATATCGTCGAATGGTTACATTTGGAGGTCCATCTTCGAGAAGGAAATTAATTTCGGGACGAATTTCTCTACACTTATCTGGGTAGATGCGACGTAGCGATGTTAATGATCCTTCAGATTGGCAGTCATCCTAGCTATCCTACACGAAACCATAACTAAACTCTTAACACTCACACAAATCAAAATTAATAAAGATTCGACACATCAGGAACATACCAGTAGTAGTTTAAACAATTTAATAGCTATTAGAATTACTATTAGAACTAAAATCCTTGACTTAGCTCGATCCTTATTTAAATCTACATCCTTAATTTAAATCTTTAATTTAAAACTTTAGCTGTATGAGTACATTGGAATGATATTCTAAATGATCTAATGATCTAACACACACGGATGTTTGAGTATTACAAAAACAACAAATGAACTCTTGTTTCATTATGTTTAGCTTTCGCATTTCTAGAAGTTCTGAAGATTCATTTTTTGCATTTCGTTCATTTTCATCCATTCATAACGATTTTCATTCATTCTTAATTCGACTTTGAATCTGGCTCAAAATCGGCCTTAACTAATCTTATTGAATTACCTTTGTATTCCCTCCTCTCTGAGTTAATAAATTTGAACTATTCTATATGAAGAAACATGCAGATACGAAAACTACATTTTCCTCTTTAAATTAAATTAACTACATCAAGAATATCCTTCTTTTTTCTTCCTCGTTGAAATACCGGGTTTGAACATTTATTCATTTATTCACTTATTGCTATAAAAATTCCTCGGAATCAAATAGTCATTACAGGAAAATATACAATCCTACTAAGTATATCGAAACCTTTCAATTTGAGCACTAAGTTCATTCCAGAAACGAAAACGTAGAGTTCCAGCCTTTCCCCAGCTCCAACTATCCTACAGGAGAATTAAACAAGCAAATGAAAATTTAAATATAGATACCTATAGTATATTGACAACCTTCAACAAATCACCCCTATCTTGAGTGTTCTGCCCGCGTAATGACCGAAAATGAATATAACAACCTCTGTCAATCTTAATCAGGACTTACAGCGGAAATAAGAAGGTTACACGCGTCCATTCCTGAGACCAAATCCATCAGAGTATTAACTAACAAATTGAAAACTTTATCCGACTTTTGGGTTAGTTTTTGTGAGCAAACAACTATTACGACTAGCAGACAGTGTCCTTTCACAAAGTCTGGTGGGGATTAGCCAGTCTGTGCTAACTCGAAAGGGCAACCTTCTCGACCAATATTGGGAACTTTTCAAGGACATTCACTTCGAGTTGATCAAGGATTTTTCACCGGAAGACGAAAATCTGGAGTATTTCTCCTCTCGAACTTTTGAATCTACTGAGACCAAATATTATAACGCATAAGATCGCCTACTGGAATTTGTCAACGGGGCTACCCCGCCTGGACATTTAGGAAATACGTCTCTCGCCGAAAATCAGACCAAATTCGAGTCATCATTCTCGTTGTCTCACGCTCAAACCCTTATTCCTGAATTTCAAGGCGAATCAAAGACCCTTCACAAATTTATCTCTTGCGCGGATGACGTCTTCAATACGGTCCAATGCGAAGCTGACCACAAACTTTTCCTGAGCGTTATCAAAAAAAAAATGTCCGGAAACGCGTACGAGGTATTCAGATACCATCAAGACTACTCTTGGAAAGACTTAAAATCGGCACTCAGTACCGAGTTTGAAACCAAACTCTCGCGGTTCACACTGCAAAATCAGTTAAACCAGATACGCCAGAATCCCGGAGAACCTACTATGGAATTCGTGCAACGAATTAACTCTACTCTCTCGCTCCTAAACGAGGCCTCCTGGTCATACACCAGAGATGAAGTCCTCTTAAGTTCCATAATCAACGATAATGAGACCCAAGCCGTACGAGCTCTCGAGGATATCCTATTAAACGGTAAACTCTAGATGCTGGCTAAGGTTTATCCCGTCAAAAAATCAAACCTCCTCTCAACCCATATTTTAGAACACGCTTCTAGGATAGAAACACGACCTCAATACCCAACCCGGAACGACCTCGCTAGAGGATCACCAAACCAGACGACCCAAAACCAGTTTGTCAGAGGCCAGAATCCAACAATGACCAATCCCAATCGACCCCAGCAGCAAAGACCACCGCCAACCTGCTACAAGTGTGGAAAACTCGGGCACATCGCCCCACAATGCTCCCAAGGAAGCCGTCCTATTCCTCCCCCAACCAATACGCGTCCTCCACACCATAACTACTCTACTGATGTGAGCAAGGTAACCTCCTTTTGCCGATATTGCAAAAAGGCGGGTCACGAAATCCAAGAATGTAGAACCAGGGAATACAATAGCTCCAGGTTTCGGCCTCATAATCCCCCGGTAGAAAACACAGTGAATCAAGGAAGCCAGGAACCAACTTCTTCCTCCTCTACCCCTCAAACTGTACCCACTGCAGAACAAAAAAACTAGTAAGCGCGGAGACAAACTGTCGGCCAGTCACCGCTGAAGTAACAAAAGGCCGACTTAACCCTAAAGAATCCAAGGAAACCACACTGACTTCACCCAAAGATAGTATGTTAGATTTGTTACTGAACCTCAACCATCGGAATCTTACCATTGCTATCCCCTTAAACATAAGAAAAACAACCAAAACCCAATTCATCATCGACACCGGATCAGAAAGTAGTTTGTTAAAATCCTCTTCCCTAATCCCAGAGAGACAATACAACCAGGATGTAATCTATAATATCCCAACCCTATTCTCTAAGTCTACCCCCACCAAGGGCTTAGCCTTAGGGACGTTGATGCTAAACGAATCCACCTCTCTGGAGCATACGTTTCACATACTTTTAGATGAATCCTCCCTGCATTATGACGGGTTACTTGGCCACGATTTTCTCCGAAAAACAAACGCCACAATTAATTATAAAAACAAAACTATTTCCTTAACGGTCAGTTCCGAAAACTCATGTCCAAACACCTCAGCTAAAAATAAGGCGAAACCAGACTTGGAGGAAGTGTCACCTCTAAAACGTACCATGGCAGCAAACTTCTCTTCTTGGTTGTTAGACAGGACAAGTGACTTTATCACTATTCCAGCTCGTGTTGAAACGGTCGTTTCAGTGCCAGTATCAACCAAATCCGAAGCTGAAGGAGTCTCAATCAACAAAGAGATTAAACCGGGAGTTATATTGGGCAATACAATTGCAAAACCAATACACGGATCTGTTGATGTCCGTGTCCTCAACAACAACGTAGAGTTCGTTACTATACGAAGAGAAGATATCCATCTCAATTATCAAAATTTGGAAGACTTCGACGAAGCGCTGCCAAATTATGACCATGACCCAACGACAGGAAGAATTAGGATGTTGTTAGAACTCGTTAAGCTGGACCACTGCAACGGGGAAGAATCAGACACCATTAGAGAATTAGTCAGGAAGTTTAACAGTCTCTTCTTTCTCGAAGGAGACCATCTGACGTTCACTAACGCTGCCAGTCACTCTATCGACACGATTCCAAACCAACCTCCTATTTACACAAAGTCCTACCGGTTACCTGAAGCAAACAGAAAGGAGGTAGACCGACAAATCCAAGGCATGCTGGAAAACGAAATTATCAAGCCCTCAAATAGCCCATGGAACTCTCCCCTTTTGCTAGTCCCCAAAAAACCGGACGAACATGGAAGCAAGAAATGGCGGGTTGTGGACAGTGTTGCCAGACGGAATCTGGCAAAAACAGTAGAAAATTGTCAAATTAATCAGTAGAACACAGAAAAAAACAGTAGAATTTATCTAGTACTTCTTCATGACATTGAATTAACGGAAAAACGTTAATTAAGAATCGTTTCATGCATTACAGTATAAACAGAATGGTACAAGATCAGAATTAGGTTTATTAAATTTCAAATAGGAACAAAACTGGAATTGGAAAATTTTGAAATTCATTTTGTGGGAAAAGAAAATAAATCAAACCACAAACGATTCATAACTTGAATAACTCACATAGTATCCCCCTCTCGTGAACATTCAGTGAACGCTATTTTATTACAGACAATCATTTTACATCGTTTTTCCACACTAAGGGTATTCATTTCACTTCGTCAACTCTTCGTATTTGTCGTAAACGTCGTATTTCGTAAAGTTTACGAAATTTCGTATTTCTCCCCATACAAAAAAGAATACGAAATTTCGTAAACTTTACGACGGTAAAAAGTGTCGTATTTGGCGTATTTTTGTATTTCGTATTTCGTATATGCTGTCAGATGTCAGTTTGTGAATAGATTCTTATTTATATTTAAATAAATTTTTGTAGTAATTATATTAATTATATTAAAAATACATAATTAAAAATTATAAGTTAAAACTATATGATTCTACTTATTTGAACCAAAATTAATAGCTCGCAAACAGCTGTAGGAACAGCTGTTGTTGTGTAGGAATTTTAAAATTTTCTGCATTTCAATGGTTGTGGGCATTGTGCTAATTCAAAAAAGTTAATAAAATAAAACATTTTAATTTTGAAATGACCAATACCATAAAATATGACAGATATTTACAAAGTTTACGAAGAAAACAGTTTGGGGTGTTCACATCAATTGTGTTTACGACATTTACGATTTACGTCGTTTACGAACTTACGAAGTGAAATGAATACCCTTACTATGGAGGGCTTGCTTCTTGTTGGCATATGGTTTAAATACTAAATAATTGACAACTTGAACCAAAAAGATTTAAGATTTAACAATTTTTGGTGGCAAGTGTAAAAGCAGGTAGATTGTTTAATCTGGCGGCGTAAAATCAGTAGATCGGTAGAATTGTGGAAAATCAGGTAGATCTACTGATAAATCAGTAGATCTGGCATCACTAGTTGTGGTTGATTTCCGTAAGCTAAATAATGTCACAGTAGGTGACGCGTTTCCCTTACCCAATATATGCGAGATACTAGATCAATTGGGAAAACCGAACTACTTCACTACCTTGGACTTAGCTAATGGATTCCACCAGATTTTAATGAACCCTACAGATAGTGAGAAAACAGCGTTCAGCACCCCGTATGGTCACTATGAATATAACCGCATGCCCTTTGGGTTAAAAGGCGCTCCGGCTACCTTCCAGCGAACTATGAACAACATGTTGTCAGGCCTCCAGGGCATCCATTGCTTTATTTATATGGATGACATCGTGGTTCATGGTTATCACCTAATGCCGTAACTCGTGCCAAGGCTAAGGAACTACTGAAAACGACAGAGATCGATGATTCAACCACAAAGATCAATACTCCACCAATTCATACCAACAACCCTACTGACCAAGAAGCAGTCCTTATAGAAAGAAACGAAACCCTTCTATATAATAACCTAACTCAACAACTCAACAACTTAGGACAACGATTGACCGACAAACTAAACCTAAATAGTAACATACCTCTTCTAGAACTCAACTCCCTCTCCTGTGACACGAAGGATTATAATATATATAAGCTAAATTTAAATATTCGAACCACCCAAGATCAAGAACAATTAGAGAAAGCTATTTCTTCCATCCTCAAACTATCAGAAAATCTAAAGTTACCAGAAACATATTTGTCTATACCTAAAGTACCCCTAGAAACCCTAATGATTATAAAAACTGTCATACGAAAAATCCTGAAGTCAAATCAAATCAAAATCAATCTTTACATAGATGATATCAAAACCCTCAATACCCCCCAGAGATCAAGCAAGTACTCCGAGACTTCCATGAGTTACCCTCGGGAAGCCACCAAGGAGTGTGGAGGACCATACAATGGATAAGGAGACAATTCCACTGGAAGGGAATGTCCAAGGACACAGCCAACCTCATCAGATCTTGCACGGTTTGCCAAGCTAACAAGGCCTCTAGAAACCCCAACATTCCCATGAAAATCCCTGGAGTCAGCTCCAAACCCTTCAAAAGGGTGTATCTCGATGTAGTTGGACCATCTCTTATTCCGGTAGCAAATACATCCTTACCTTCCAAGATGATCTCACTAAATTTTCCGAAGCAATACCAGTACAAAATACAGAATCCTCTACCCTAGCAGAAGCCTTTGCTTTGCGTGTAGGCATGGAGTACCAGAGAGTATACTCGCGGACAAAGGAGCCAACCTTATAGCAGGAATGTTCGCTGAAGTTTCCAAATTGTTAAAAATACGACGAATAACCACTACGCCCTATTACCCTAAAACTAATGGCGCCCTGAAACGAAGCCACCGGACGCTAATCGAATACCTACGCTCATATACCGATACAGATTCTCAAACTTGGGACTCTTGGATACCCTACGCTATGTTCGTCTATAACACAACCCCCCATTCCAGCACTAACTTCTCTCCACATGAACTGTTATACGGATTTCCAGACAAAGTACCCAATAACCTAAAAAACTCTCCCTCTGTTTGTTATAACTGTTATACCTACGTCAACGAGTTGAGGTTACGATTACAGTTCAGCCATAAAATAGCCAGAGAAACCATCTCAGCATCTAAACAAAAATCCAAAGGGTACTAGGACAAGGGAACAAAAGGGAAAAACTTCAACGTCGGAGATAAAGTCTTATTAAAGGCCAGAACGAAGGAAAGCAAACTGTCTCCTATATGGCAAGGTCCTTATACTATGACACAAATGAACTCTAAAGAAAACACAACCATAAAGATTAACAAAAAAACGAAGAGAGTTCATAACAATGACCTAAAACTATATTTCGAAAATAAATGAGATTCTTTCACATTTTCCGCCTTACAATTTTCGCTCGCTTTTCTCTTCTTCAATCAATTTCAATTATAATTTCCTTAGTTCCTTATAGGAAAAATCCTTCATATTTCATATTTTTGACGTGAATACGTCTTTAAATTTGCTACCATACGTGGGCAATCCAAAAAAACTAATGATAAAATCGGGGGATACAGTTTGGCGTTGTTGCTTCGAATCTCTGCACTACATCCGAAATTAAATTATACCACTGGATAGATAAAGGATCAAAGAAATCACTAGGATAAGCGAGATCAGTGGCGCATCGCGCGCGTCGGAGGGGGAAGCGCCGAAAATGGGGTTATTTTCTACTAAATTTTGCCGATTTTGAATTTCAAAATCGAATTCAAACAGCCAGGCTAGCAGAATCGCCAGCAACACAAAAATTTCGCCAGTACATGTGATTGTGCAACCGAACGTCAACGATCTCGAAACAAACACATGCGAGCGTCACACATGCTCCCTTTGTAGGGTGTCGCCGTATGGTCAATGTTTTTTGCACAATTTTGGGCCGTGGCGAAATTTTTGTGTTGCTGGCGATTCTGCCAGCCTGGTAGATTCAATTCGATTTTGAAATTCAAAATCGGCAAAATTTGGTGAAAAATCCCAATTTTTCGGTGCCTGACTTTGATTTGACTTCATATTGTAAAACTGCTAAGAAGAGACAAATTGCTACTACTTTATCGGTAGCGGTATCATCATCATCAAGTCAAAGCCGGTGGAGGCGCCGTATATCGAAACATCAATAGCTTCACTGATTGTGATAGAGTTGACATTGACATTTCGGAAATTTATTTGGAAATGAAAGACCCAAAAGCAGGTGATGCCTGTCTAGTAAACATAAAGGCCAATGGCATCTTCAAATTCATACTCGGGTGTGTGTATATCCACCCGGGCACAGCGTTAGCAGAAATTAAACTTTTAATGATACGATCGTTGTTAAAATATTCCAAAAATATCGCTAAAATTATACCCAATTACGAGCCTGATCTTACTACACCAGTTATGATAGTTGGAGACTTTAATGTTGATGTCTCACAAAACCGTTCATTGCCTGACTTCATGCTCAGCGAGTTCAATTTGTTTTACATTGAAACTTCTTCAACAACATTAGGTAATACCTGTATTGATTTAACGTTTACCAGAAATCTGGATGTATCTTGTATGCCATTTGTGTCGTACTTTTCGTATCACAGACCTATAACTAATAAAGTTATATTGTAACAAAATAATTATTTGTTTCCTTGCTTTTGTCCTAAATACATAAATAAAAATATTTTATTCAAGAAATATTACCCGTTACATAAACGTATTCACGTATAACACACGGCCGTGTCCATGACACAGCCACACCCCAGCTTTTTTTTTTTTTTTAATTTTTGAATTTGATTTTTGCCTTAGAAATTTTGATTTAGACTTTAAAATTGGGGCTTGATTTTTAGACACGATCAGATGTTGGATTTCGATTTGGATTAAGATGTGATTTTTATCTTCGGCTTTGTTTTCTCCTTAAAATATCACCCATAAACGAAAACACTTCAACCTAATGATGATCGATCCGTTCTGAGTTTGTTTGCTCCCTTCATCTTCTATTATTAATTCTTTCCCTTAGAAGTACTCATAAAATTCCGCCAGAAACTGAGCAGTGTATGCGTCTCGATCGACAACAAACCAAGCAAAACAACATATCAAATATAGTATAACAAGTCTAGTATAACAAGTAAAACGAAAAAAATCAAAAAAAAGGGATCCCAGCTACCGACACAAATTTGTACACTTATATATTCGGGGCGATTCTGGCCACTTTCGTTGAGTTAACAGATTTCTGTTAAGAAAGTTAAAAGATTTGGTTTCTAACAGAATTCTTTAAGTTGGTATTCTGGCCAAAATTTACGCTTAAAACTGTTACGAATCCGGTTTTTGTTTGGAATCTCTCAACTTTCTTAACTAAAACCCTGTTACGTTTAAGTTGAAGAATTTCGGGCCTGTTACGTTAATGATTTTAAACAAAAATCTGTTAACATTTGGCACCCAGAATACCAATTTCGACCGTAACTAAACTTTTCGAAATCCAACAACAAATTACATGGGCTGTCAAATTAACAGAATCTGTTAAGTGCGCACAGAATTGCCCCGATTATCATAGACTAATAGCAAATAGCATATATGCATAGACATAAGAATAAATAGATAATAAGATCAAATAGATATTGTAAACCCTATTGTACACGGCACACACGAGTTACCCTAAACAAAATTTTTCACAGTAGTTATTTTTGAGTAAATTATTAAGAGTAAGGAATTATTATTTTCGGGATAAATACATAAGTCAGTACAACCAAAGACCTTTTTTCTTTGTTTATTGCGGTATAACTTAATTATATTCATTTAAGGAATCTGCTATGATGTTGGTATTTCGGTTTTCTTTCAATAAAAAGAAAAATTGTTTATTTTTTTGGCTTTGTATGTAGCTTAAGCTGATGTCTTGTGCTCATAATTTTTCAGATAGAATTTGTTTGGCTTGTTGTACGTGATGCGAAATTATGAGTTAAGTATTGAGTGAAGACAGTTTATAGTAAAAAGATTTGATTCTAACCGAGGAATAAGGGAGGATCAGCTATTTAACACGGTTTGTATATATTAGTGAAAGGCCCTTATACTTTACTTTCCTTAAGACAGGAGAGGACAGGGAGAAGGAGGCAGCAGAGAGTAGAAAATTTTATGAGAGAATGAGGGAAAAGGAAGAGAAGAGAGAAAAAAGGGAAAGAGAGAAGAGAAGAGGGGGATAGTGGAGAAGGAACTGAGGAAGGCGGTGAAGATCTCCTTTGAAGAGATCGAAAGGGAGCGAAGGGACTGGATAGGAGCGGTAGAAAAGGAGAGGATGGAGGCCAAAGAGGAAGGCAGGCTGATTGTAAGGATCACCCTGTTTAGTAATGGAATAATCACCCTGTTAAAAATTAGCAAAGACACTTTAGTACAATCAAATTTAGCATAGGAACATTATAACATTATACATTATAACACATTAGCGCAACACATTATAACAAATTAGTGAAGACACAAAGATTATAAATTATAACACATTAGTGAAGACACAAAGATCATACATTATAACAAATTAGTGAAGACAATCACTAGAATATGTATTAGAACAGAAATTTAGATTATGTACTTACCTGATGCACTAACCTAGCATAGTTGCACAATATACCTAGAACATAGGGGACATATGAAGAATCGATACTTAGAACTAAGTGTAATAATTTCTTCATTAATTTTGGTTCTCATGGGAACTTAATTCCCATGAGGTTATTAAACTTAAGTTCAATCTGTGAAAACCATTATAAATAGCATCATGATGATTGAATAAAGTCAGTTATTGTCTTAACATTGAACAGGATAGTTGTCATTTGGATAATCACAGAGCACTGATTGGTGCTCTTCGTTATCTTTACTATCTCACGTCAATATTGGTCGGTGCTTCAGACGAGCACTTCAATAGGGTGAGTATATTAGTCTCCGATTATCATATAAACATTACATGGCGACCCTGCCAACTTGTATTTAGGAATCTTCAACAACACAAGCAAATGCTTCGACGTCGATGGTGAATGAAGATGGGCGAATTATTGTAAAAATCGACTTAAAGAAGATAAACTATGAGAGTTACAAACTGAGGGGGAAACCTACTTTGGAGGAAAAACTCAGAGACCCGCTTAATGGACCAAGGCCTAGGTATCCTGACAAGCAACGGTCCAAAACACAAAATAAAAAAGAAACGAGGGGGAAAACAACGCCAAATAAGGAAGCAACTAGTCGAGCTTCACAAACTGGCAGCAATTATCGCTGGCCCCTTTAAAACACAGTTGTTATTAAAAATTAATAACTTGAAAACCTTAAAGAAAAATTATAAGAAGCTGCTTGATGATGAAATTATAAAAATCATTAAAAACAATAGCATTAATTAGCTGATTAATTGTGAAATATTGAAAAAAAAAAATATTAAATAGTATATTTAAGTAAAATTTGTGAATTGTATTACTTATTGGGTCATCATGGGCGCCTTCAATAGTAAACGTAAAGAATTTAAAGAAGAATTTGTCATTAATAACAATGCTGCTGCTTCTAATAATAATAATTTCCAACAAAGGAATCTAAGTGATTTTCAACTAGTTCTTTTGCTTCTTCTATTGATCGTAGGATTTCATGTACTTTCGTATTACTTAAAAAAATATTTATCAAAAACTGTTTCTAAGCAGGTTCTGCAGAATGCATAATAATGGCGTCAGGCTTGCAAACCCTTTCTCAAGATTTAAAGAAAATTTTAGAGAATTTTAAGAAAACTCCCGATAGATCCTATAGTTTACAATATTTATTGGAAAAGCAAATATGTATAAAAAAGATAAGAGAGGAATTTAAAACAGGATATTTAGAATTTTTGAAAACAGATAAAGACTTAGCTATAACCTTAAAAACAAATTTTGATAAAATTTATGCGCAGGTAAATGAAATTATTGATAATAAAGCTTTTGGAACAAGTAATTCTGATATACAAGTACAAGAGTACAAGTAATTCTGATATAGATATTGTAAAAATGGCGTCATTTGACATAACCACAGCCATTAAGGTAATACCCGAATTTAAAGGTGAAATAAGAGAACTGGGCAATTTCCTGAATAAAATAGAATTTCTACATGACACACTCAAAGATGACACTGAGAAAGCCAAGCTCATAAAATTCGTCTTGAAAACAAGACTAGCAGACAGTGTCAAAAATAAAGTTATAACATTTTCTGCTCCAATTAATTTGAGAACTTTACAAAATGTTTTACAAAAAGTGTTTAAGCCAAACAAAACTTCACTGTCAAAACAGTTAGAATTGATGATATTCTTGATAGGCTAGGGAGAGCAAAATACTTTTCAACCCTCGATCTTACAAGTTCTTTTCATCAGATTCCATTACACCCTAATTCGAGACCCTTAACAGCTTTTTCAACGAGTAGTGGACATTATCAATTTAAACGTTTGCCATTTGGTTTAAAAATTTCTACTTATAGTTTTCAGAGAATGCTGTCAATAGCATTAGCTGGTTTAGACTCTGAAGCATTTTTATATGTGGATGATATTATCATCTTTGGTTGTAGTTTACAACACCACAATTTGAGTTTAATTAAAACATTTGAGAGACTTCGGAAATATAATCTCAAACTGAATCCACAAAAATGCAACGTTCTACGTACAGAAGTCACTTATTTAGGACATCTTATAACCCAAGATGGAATCAGAACAGATCCCAAAAAATATGACACAATACTAAATTATCCACAACCTACAATAGCGGAAGAAGCAAAGAGATTCATAGCTTTCTGTAACTATTACAGACGTCTCATTCATAACTTCGCTGAAATAGCTAGACCAATCAATAATTTAGCTAAGAAAGATACTCCCTTCGTCTGGTCTGATAAGTGTCAGGAATCATTCCTAAATCTGAAATCAAAATTAATTAATGCTCCCATACTACAATACCCGAACTTTGAAGAGAAATTTGTAGTAACCACAGATGCATCGCAGTTCGCACTTGGTGCTGTCTTATCCCAAGGTGAAATTGGAAAAGATTTACCCATCTCTTATGCCAGTTAGAGTTTAAATAAGCATGAGATTAAGAAACCAATTATAGAAAAAGAGCTTTTGGCAATACACTGGGCAATACATTTTTTTAGACCATACCTTTACGGTAAGAAATTTATAGTTGTAACAGACCATAGACCCTTAGTTAGTTTGTTTACCCATAAAAACCCATCCTCAAAGTTAACACGTATACGAGTGGACTTAATGGATTATGATTTTGAAATTCTTTACAAACAAGGGAAAATGAATACTAATGCTGATGCTTTGTCACGAATAAAGCTAGATTCAGATATTTTAAAAGACATGATACCCACAGATATTAAAGTCATGACAAGAGCAATGATAAAAAAGAAGGAAACTCCACCGAAAAGAAAAAGTAACTCCTGTAGTGTAGCCCCTGATCAACTCTATGCTTGGGAATGTATTTCTATTTCTGAAACTAGAGGAGTAAAAAAGTTGAGATTTGAAGCGCGCGAAAATATAGGAAGTTTGCCTCGAGTTATTATAAAAAACAAAGCAGTAGTTGTCGAAATTAGCAATAATCCATGTTATAACTTAGGTTAAATTTTGGAGACGCTAATATTCGTGGCTAGAAAGAAAAATATTCCAAAGCTAGCGCTAGCGAAAGAAGATATTATATTCAAGGATATAAATATAAATTAATTTAAAGAAATATTTAATGGATTGCAATCAAAAATAAAAGCAGATAGAGGGCAAACAAATTTGAAAATAATTTTGTACAAATCTCCTCATAGAATAATAGATGATGAAATGAAAACTAAAATAATAAAAGAGTTTCATGACTCACCCTATGGGGGGCACTGTGGTATCAAAAGAACAATAAATAAAATAAAACAACGATATATTTGGAAAAATTTAAATAAAATGGTTAAGAATTAAGTCAGCAAATATCAAACCTGTTCAAAAAATAAAATCACCAAACATACGAAGGAAAAGATGGTCATAACAGATACACCTTCCACGAGTTTTGAAATAATTAAAAAATGAAAATAAGAAAAAATTAAATAAGCAATACAATGGTCCTTTTGAAGTATTGGACATAGATGATGTAAACTTAAAATTAAGGATAGAAGATAAGATTAAATATGTGCACAAAAATAGGTTAAAAGCAATTGGTTAAAAAAAATAGCGATAAGATAGTAAATAAAAACATACTTAAACCTTGTATAACAAATGTAATCATCATTATTGTAGTAACATATATTATATATTATTATCATTGTCAGAGTAAAACCCAGAAAGAAGTCAACTGGGATGAAATCCTTGAAGAAACAGCAAAATTGTTCAGCGAACTAAGGCTGGATGAACCGGAAGAAGAGCGAATTCGCAGTCAAGAAGAGATAGAAGATGTATTTAGAGCCGGCGACGAAATTAGAATGATGATTTGGGAAAGTGAGAGACGTAAATCACGTGACGAAAGAAGGAGGGGTCCCATCTCCACAACAAAAGATGCCAGAACCAGAAGAATCATCGAACAAAAGAGTGGCAAGCAGCAAAGAAGCGAGAGAAAATCACGGGACAAAAATTAAATGCATAATTATGTCAGTATCTAGAGCAAATCTTTAACAAAAAAAAAAAAATTTTTAAAACCCAAAATAAATTCTAAAATTTTTTTCTTAAACGATGGGGATGTAAGGATCACCCTTTTTAGTAATGGAATAATCACCCTGTTAAAAATTAGCAAAGACACTTTAGTGCGATCAAATTTAGCATAGGAACATTATACATTATAACACATTAGCGCAACACATTATAACAAATTAGTGAAGACACAAAGATTATAAATTATAACAAATTAGTGAAGACACAAAGATCATACATTATAAAAAATTAGTGAAGACAATCACTAGAATATGTATTAGAACAAAAATTTAGATTATGTACTTACCTGATGCACTAACCTAGCATAGTTGCACAATATACCTAGAACATAGGGGACATATGAAGAATCGATACTTAGAACTAAGTGTAATAATTTCTTCATTAATTTTGGTTCTCATGGGAACTTAATTCCCATGAGGTTATTAAACTTAAGTTCAATCTGTGAAAACCATTATAAATAGCATCATGATGATTGAATAAAGTCAGTTATTGTCTTAATATTGAACAGGATAGTTGTCATTTGGATAATCACAGAGCACTGATTGGTGCTCTTCGTTATCTTTACTATCTCACGTCAATATTGGTCGGTGCTTCAGACGAGCACTTCAATAGGGTGAGTATATTAGTCTCCGATTATCATATAAACATTACATGGCGACCCTGCCAACTTGTATTTAGGAATCTTCAACAACACAAGCAAATGCTTCGACGTCGATGGTGAATGAAGATGGGCGAATTATTGTAAAAATCGACTTAAAGAAGATAAACTATGAGAGTTACAAACTGAGGGGGAAACCTACTTTGGAGGAAAAACTCAGAGACCCGCTTAATGGACCAAGGCCTAGGTATCCTGACAAGCAACGGTCCAAAACACAAAATAAAAAAGAAACGAGGGGGAAAACAACGCCAAATAAGGAAGCAACTAGTCGAGCTTCACAAACTGGCAGCAATTATCGCTGGCCCCTTTAAAACACAGTTGTTATTAAAAATTAATAACTTGAAAACCTTAAAGAAAAATTATAAGAAGCTGCTTGATGATGAAATTATAAAAATCATTAAAAACAATAGCATTAATTAGCTGATTAATTGTGAAATATTGAAAAAAAAAAATATTAAATAGTATATTTAAGTAAAATTTGTGAATTGTATTACTTATTGGGTCATCATGGGCGCCTTCAATAGTAAACGTAAAGAATTTAAAGAAGAATTTGTCATTAATAACAATGCTGCTGCTTCTAATAATAATAATTTCCAACAAAGGAATCTAAGTGATTTTCAACTAGTTCTTTTGCTTCTTCTATTGATCGTAGGATTTCATGTACTTTCGTATTACTTAAAAAAATATTTATCAAAAACTGTTTCTAAGCAGGTTCTGCAGAATGCATAATAATGGCGTCAGGCTTGCAAACCCTTTCTCAAGATTTAAAGAAAATTTTAGAGAATTTTAAGAAAACTCCCGATAGATCCTATAGTTTACAATATTTATTGGAAAAGCAAATATGTATAAAAAAGATAAGAGAGGAATTTAAAACAGGATATTTAGAATTTTTGAAAACAGATAAAGACTTAGCTATAACCTTAAAAACAAATTTTGATAAAATTTATGCGCAGGTAAATGAAATTATTGATAATAAAGCTTTTGGAACAAGTAATTCTGATATACAAGTACAAGAGTACAAGTAATTCTGATATAGATATTGTAAAAATGGCGTCATTTGACATAACCACAGCCATTAAGGTAATACCCGAATTTAAAGGTGAAATAAGAGAACTGGGCAATTTCCTGAATAAAATAGAATTTCTACATGACACACTCAAAGATGACACTGAGAAAGCCAAGCTCATAAAATTCGTCTTGAAAACAAGACTAGCAGACAGTGTCAAAAATAAAGTTATAACATTTTCTGCTCCAATTAATTTGAGAACTTTACAAAATGTTTTACAAAAAGTGTTTAAGCCAAACAAAACTTCACTGTCAAAACAGTTAGAATTGATGATATTCTTGATAGGCTAGGGAGAGCAAAATACTTTTCAACCCTCGATCTTACAAGTTCTTTTCATCAGATTCCATTACACCCTAATTCGAGACCCTTAACAGCTTTTTCAACGAGTAGTGGACATTATCAATTTAAACGTTTGCCATTTGGTTTAAAAATTTCTACTTATAGTTTTCAGAGAATGCTGTCAATAGCATTAGCTGGTTTAGACTCTGAAGCATTTTTATATGTGGATGATATTATCATCTTTGGTTGTAGTTTACAACACCACAATTTGAGTTTAATTAAAACATTTGAGAGACTTCGGAAATATAATCTCAAACTGAATCCACAAAAATGCAACGTTCTACGTACAGAAGTCACTTATTTAGGACATCTTATAACCCAAGATGGAATCAGAACAGATCCCAAAAAATATGACACAATACTAAATTATCCACAACCTACAATAGCGGAAGAAGCAAAGAGATTCATAGCTTTCTGTAACTATTACAGACGTCTCATTCATAACTTCGCTGAAATAGCTAGACCAATCAATAATTTAGCTAAGAAAGATACTCCCTTCGTCTGGTCTGATAAGTGTCAGGAATCATTCCTAAATCTGAAATCAAAATTAATTAATGCTCCCATACTACAATACCCGAACTTTGAAGAGAAATTTGTAGTAACCACAGATGCATCGCAGTTCGCACTTGGTGCTGTCTTATCCCAAGGTGAAATTGGAAAAGATTTACCCATCTCTTATGCCAGTTAGAGTTTAAATAAGCATGAGATTAAGAAACCAATTATAGAAAAAGAGCTTTTGGCAATACACTGGGCAATACATTTTTTTAGACCATACCTTTACGGTAAGAAATTTATAGTTGTAACAGACCATAGACCCTTAGTTAGTTTGTTTACCCATAAAAACCCATCCTCAAAGTTAACACGTATACGAGTGGACTTAATGGATTATGATTTTGAAATTCTTTACAAACAAGGGAAAATGAATACTAATGCTGATGCTTTGTCACGAATAAAGCTAGATTCAGATATTTTAAAAGACATGATACCCACAGATATTAAAGTCATGACAAGAGCAATGATAAAAAAGAAGGAAACTCCACCGAAAAGAAAAAGTAACTCCTGTAGTGTAGCCCCTGATCAACTCTATGCTTGGGAATGTATTTCTATTTCTGAAACTAGAGGAGTAAAAAAGTTGAGATTTGAAGCGCGCGAAAATATAGGAAGTTTGCCTCGAGTTATTATAAAAAACAAAGCAGTAGTTGTCGAAATTAGCAATAATCCATGTTATAACTTAGGTTAAATTTTGGAGACGCTAATATTCGTGGCTAGAAAGAAAAATATTCCAAAGCTAGCGCTAGCGAAAGAAGATATTATATTCAAGGATATAAATATAAATTAATTTAAAGAAATATTTAATGGATTGCAATCAAAAATAAAAGCAGATAGAGGGCAAACAAATTTGAAAATAATTTTGTACAAATCTCCTCATAGAATAATAGATGATGAAATGAAAACTAAAATAATAAAAGAGTTTCATGACTCACCCTATGGGGGGCACTGTGGTATCAAAAGAACAATAAATAAAATAAAACAACGATATATTTGGAAAAATTTAAATAAAATGGTTAAGAATTAAGTCAGCAAATATCAAACCTGTTCAAAAAATAAAATCACCAAACATACGAAGGAAAAGATGGTCATAACAGATACACCTTCCACGAGTTTTGAAATAATTAAAAAATGAAAATAAGAAAAAATTAAATAAGCAATACAATGGTCCTTTTGAAGTATTGGACATAGATGATGTAAACTTAAAATTAAGGATAGAAGATAAGATTAAATATGTGCACAAAAATAGGTTAAAAGCAATTGGTTAAAAAAAATAGCGATAAGATAGTAAATAAAAACATACTTAAACCTTGTATAACAAATGTAATCATCATTATTGTAGTAACATATATTATATATTATTATCATTGTCAGAGTAAAACCCAGAAAGAAGTCAACTGGGATGAAATCCTTGAAGAAACAGCAAAATTGTTCAGCGAACTAAGGCTGGATGAACCGGAAGAAGAGCGAATTCGCAGTCAAGAAGAGATAGAAGATGTATTTAGAGCCGGCGACGAAATTAGAATGATGATTTGGGAAAGTGAGAGACGTAAATCACGTGACGAAAGAAGGAGGGGTCCCATCTCCACAACAAAAGATGCCAGAACCAGAAGAATCATCGAACAAAAGAGTGGCAAGCAGCAAAGAAGCGAGAGAAAATCACGGGACAAAAATTAAATGCATAATTATGTCAGTATCTAGAGCAAATCTTTAACAAAAAAAAAAAAATGTTTAAAACCCAAAATAAATTCTAAAATTTTTTTCTTAAACGGTGGGGATGTAAGGATCACCCTTTTTAGTAATGGAATAATCACCCTGTTAAAAATTAGCAAAGACACTTTAGTGCGATCAAATTTAGCATAGGAACATTATACATTATAACACATTAGCGCAACACATTATAACAAATTAGTGAAGACACAAAGATTATAAATTATAACAAATTAGTGAAGACACAAAGATCATACATTATAAAAAATTAGTGAAGACAATCACTAGAATATGTATTAGAACAGAAATTTAGATTATGTACTTACCTGATGCACTAACCTAGCATAGTTGCACAATATACCTAGAACATAGGGGACATATGAAGAATCGATACTTAGAACTAAGTGTAATAATTTCTTCATTAATTTTGGTTCTCATGGGAACTTAATTCCCATGAGGTTATTAAACTTAAGTTCAATCTGTGAAAACCATTATAAATAGCATCATGATGATTGAATAAAGTCAGTTATTGTCTTAACATTGAACAGGATAGTTGTCATTTGGATAATCACAGAGCACTGATTGGTGCTCTTCGTTATCTTTACTATCTCACGTCAATATTGGTCGGTGCTTCAGACGAGCACTTCAATAGGGTGAGTATATTAGTCTCCGATTATCATATAAACATTACATGGCGACCCTGCCAACTTGTATTTAGGAATCTTCAACAACACAAGCAAATGCTTCGACGTCGATGGTGAATGAAGATGGGCGAATTATTGTAAAAATCGACTTAAAGAAGATAAACTATGAGAGTTACAAACTGAGGGGGAAACCTACTTTGGAGGAAAAACTCAGAGACCCGCTTAATGGACCAAGGCCTAGGTATCCTGACAAGCAACGGTCCAAAACACAAAATAAAAAAGAAACGAGGGGGAAAACAACGCCAAATAAGGAAGCAACTAGTCGAGCTTCACAAACTGGCAGCAATTATCGCTGGCCCCTTTAAAACACAGTTGTTATTAAAAATTAATAACTTGAAAACCTTAAAGAAAAATTATAAGAAGCTGCTTGATGATGAAATTATAAAAATCATTAAAAACAATAGCATTAATTAGCTGATTAATTGTGAAATATTGAAAAAAAAAAATATTAAATAGTATATTTAAGTAAAATTTGTGAATTGTATTACTTATTGGGTCATCATGGGCGCCTTCAATAGTAAACGTAAAGAATTTAAAGAAGAATTTGTCATTAATAACAATGCTGCTGCTTCTAATAATAATAATTTCCAACAAAGGAATCTAAGTGATTTTCAACTAGTTCTTTTGCTTCTTCTATTGATCGTAGGATTTCATGTACTTTCGTATTACTTAAAAAAATATTTATCAAAAACTGTTTCTAAGCAGGTTCTGCAGAATGCATAATAATGGCGTCAGGCTTGCAAACCCTTTCTCAAGATTTAAAGAAAATTTTAGAGAATTTTAAGAAAACTCCCGATAGATCCTATAGTTTACAATATTTATTGGAAAAGCAAATATGTATAAAAAAGATAAGAGAGGAATTTAAAACAGGATATTTAGAATTTTTGAAAACAGATAAAGACTTAGCTATAACCTTAAAAACAAATTTTGATAAAATTTATGCGCAGGTAAATGAAATTATTGATAATAAAGCTTTTGGAACAAGTAATTCTGATATACAAGTACAAGAGTACAAGTAATTCTGATATAGATATTGTAAAAATGGCGTCATTTGACATAACCACAGCCATTAAGGTAATACCCGAATTTAAAGGTGAAATAAGAGAACTGGGCAATTTCCTGAATAAAATAGAATTTCTACATGACACACTCAAAGATGACACTGAGAAAGCCAAGCTCATAAAATTCGTCTTGAAAACAAGACTAGCAGACAGTGTCAAAAATAAAGTTATAACATTTTCTGCTCCAATTAATTTGAGAACTTTACAAAATGTTTTACAAAAAGTGTTTAAGCCAAACAAAACTTCACTGTCAAAACAGTTAGAATTGATGATATTCTTGATAGGCTAGGGAGAGCAAAATACTTTTCAACCCTCGATCTTACAAGTTCTTTTCATCAGATTCCATTACACCCTAATTCGAGACCCTTAACAGCTTTTTCAACGAGTAGTGGACATTATCAATTTAAACGTTTGCCATTTGGTTTAAAAATTTCTACTTATAGTTTTCAGAGAATGCTGTCAATAGCATTAGCTGGTTTAGACTCTGAAGCATTTTTATATGTGGATGATATTATCATCTTTGGTTGTAGTTTACAACACCACAATTTGAGTTTAATTAAAACATTTGAGAGACTTCGGAAATATAATCTCAAACTGAATCCACAAAAATGCAACGTTCTACGTACAGAAGTCACTTATTTAGGACATCTTATAACCCAAGATGGAATCAGAACAGATCCCAAAAAATATGACACAATACTAAATTATCCACAACCTACAATAGCGGAAGAAGCAAAGAGATTCATAGCTTTCTGTAACTATTACAGACGTCTCATTCATAACTTCGCTGAAATAGCTAGACCAATCAATAATTTAGCTAAGAAAGATACTCCCTTCGTCTGGTCTGATAAGTGTCAGGAATCATTCCTAAATCTGAAATCAAAATTAATTAATGCTCCCATACTACAATACCCGAACTTTGAAGAGAAATTTGTAGTAACCACAGATGCATCGCAGTTCGCACTTGGTGCTGTCTTATCCCAAGGTGAAATTGGAAAAGATTTACCCATCTCTTATGCCAGTTAGAGTTTAAATAAGCATGAGATTAAGAAACCAATTATAGAAAAAGAGCTTTTGGCAATACACTGGGCAATACATTTTTTTAGACCATACCTTTACGGTAAGAAATTTATAGTTGTAACAGACCATAGACCCTTAGTTAGTTTGTTTACCCATAAAAACCCATCCTCAAAGTTAACACGTATACGAGTGGACTTAATGGATTATGATTTTGAAATTCTTTACAAACAAGGGAAAATGAATACTAATGCTGATGCTTTGTCACGAATAAAGCTAGATTCAGATATTTTAAAAGACATGATACCCACAGATATTAAAGTCATGACAAGAGCAATGATAAAAAAGAAGGAAACTCCACCGAAAAGAAAAAGTAACTCCTGTAGTGTAGCCCCTGATCAACTCTATGCTTGGGAATGTATTTCTATTTCTGAAACTAGAGGAGTAAAAAAGTTGAGATTTGAAGCGCGCGAAAATATAGGAAGTTTGCCTCGAGTTATTATAAAAAACAAAGCAGTAGTTGTCGAAATTAGCAATAATCCATGTTATAACTTAGGTTAAATTTTGGAGACGCTAATATTCGTGGCTAGAAAGAAAAATATTCAAAAGCTAGCGCTAGCGAAAGAAGATATTATATTCAAGGATATAAATATAAATTAATTTAAAGAAATATTTAATGGATTGCAATCAAAAATAAAAGCAGATAGAGGGCAAACAAATTTGAAAATAATTTTGTACAAATCTCCTCATAGAATAATAGATGATGAAATGAAAACTAAAATAATAAAAGAGTTTCATGACTCACCCTATGGGGGGCACTGTGGTATCAAAAGAACAATAAATAAAATAAAACAACGATATATTTGGAAAAATTTAAATAAAATGGTTAAGAATTAAGTCAGCAAATGTCAAACCTGTTCAAAAAATAAAATCACCAAACATACGAAGGAAAAGATGGTCATAACAGATACACCTTCCACGAGTTTTGAAATAATTAAAAAATGAAAATAAGAAAAAATTAAATAAGCAATACAATGGTCCTTTTGAAGTATTGGACATAGATGATGTAAACTTAAAATTTAGGATAGAAGATAAGATTAAATATGTGCACAAAAATAGGTTAAAAGCAATTGGTTAAAAAAAATAGCGATAAGATAGTAAATAAAAACATACTTAAACCTTGTATAACAAATGTAATCATCATTATTGTAGTAACATATATTATATATTATTATCATTGTCAGAGTAAAACCCAGAAAGAAGTCAACTGGGATGAAATCCTTGAAGAAACAGCAAAATTGTTCAGCGAACTAAGGCTGGATGAACCGGAAGAAGAGCGAATTCGCAGTCAAGAAGAGATAGAAGATGTATTTAGAGCCGGCGACGAAATTAGAATGATGATTTGGGAAAGTGAGAGACGTAAATCACGTGACGAAAGAAGGAGGGGTCCCATCTCCACAACAAAAGATGCCAGAACCAGAAGAATCATCGAACAAAAGAGTGGCAAGCAGCAAAGAAGCGAGAGAAAATCACGGGACAAAAATTAAATGCATAATTATGTCAGTATCTAGAGCAAATCTTTAACAAAAAAAAAAAAATTTTTAAAACCCAAAATAAATTCTAAAATTTTTTTCTTAAACGGTGGGGATGTAAGGATCACCCTTTTTAGTAATGGAATAATCACCCTGTTAAAAATTAGCAAAGACACTTTAGTGCGATCAAATTTAGCATAGGAACATTATACATTATAACACATTAGCGCAACACATTATAACAAATTAGTGAAGACACAAAGATTATAAATTATAACAAATTAGTGAAGACACAAAGATCATACATTATAAAAAATTAGTGAAGACAATCACTAGAATATGTATTAGAACAGATATTTAGATTATGTACTTACCTGATGCGCTTACCTAGCATAGTTGCACAATATACCTAGAACATAGGGGACATATGAAGAATCGATACTTAGAACTAAGTGTAATCATTTCTTCATTAATTTTGGTTCTCATGGGAACTTAATTCCCATGAGGTTATTAAACTTAAGTTAAATCTATGAAAACCATTATAAATAGCATAATGATGATTGAATAAAGTCAGTTATTGTCTTAACATATTATCTCACGTCAATATTGGTCGGTGCTTCAGACGAGCACTTCAATATGGTGACCATTTAAGTCTCCGATTATCATATAAGTCTCCGATTATCATTACATGATAAAAGAAGAAGTAGATGAGGTTAAGGAGGATTTGAGATCGGTGAGGCAGGAATTCAGAAGTCTGAAGAATTTGGTAGAAGGGGGGTATATGAGTGAGGAGGGAAAAAGGGAGCAAATGATGCAAAGTGAAAGGAAGAGTAGGAAAAGGAAAATGAAAGGGACAGGAGAGAGGAGTGGTTGAAGTGGGAGCTGGAGTTAGTTAGGAGGAGGGAAAGAAAGAAAAATATTGTACTCACAGGGGTTTAAGGGATACGCAGGGGGACGAAATCAAATTAGAGCGCTGGATTCTAGAAAAGTTAGGGATGGAAATAAATGTAGAGGGGATCCAATTAATTAGAGGCGTGGATCCCAAGATAATAGCGGTTTGTAAACACACAGGGGATAGGGATAAGGTTCAGGAGAAGAAATTAAACCAGAGGGGCACGCACATTTTTCTAGACATGGACCTCACATGGAAGAAAGACAGGTCAGAATGAGGATAACGAAGCTAGCAAGGAAAGGAAGAAAGGAAGGAAATAATCTTTCTATAAAAGAAAGTTACGTTATGATTGGAGAGGAGGAATTTACGTGGGATGATAGGAAAATGGGGTTTTTAAAAAGGTGGCGGCAGGGTAGGTGCTATTTAGTAGTATGAAATAGAGGTGGAAGGTGCGCGTTACAGGGGGAGTAAACCAAGGGGAAAGGAGGATGAAGGGAGACATGACAAGAGGGAGGGGAAAGAACTAAAGAAGAGAAAGCGAGGGAGGATGCTGGTTTGGAACTCTGCAGGGGTGGGAAAGAGGGAAGTGGAGTTTTGGGATTACACATATTAGAGAGTTTGATATAGTATGTTTGGTGGAAACGTGGGTAGAGGAAGTTAGTAAAGAGAAGGATAGTATTGAATTAGAAATGAGAAACTACGAAATCATTTTAAAAGAGGCACGTAGGAATATTATGAGGGGAAGAGCGAAGAGAGGTTTAGTGATTGCAGTGAAGAGAGATGTAAGAAGTTTGGAAGAGGTGCTCAATAGGAGGGATAGAAACGAAGTTAAACGGAGAGTGGTGGTTATGAAGGACCGGAGGTGGCGCATATTTACCACGTATATGAGGGAGGAAAGGGAAGTGAACTGGGAAATAATTCAGGAAATTATGGGAGAGGGGACTGTTCCTTGCTGGAATGTGGGGACTTTAATACAAGAACAGGAGCAGAAGGAGGGGATTGGACTGAGGAGGAATGTACAAGGGAGTCCAAGGTATGCACCATTAATAAGGAAGGTCGGGAGATGCTAGAAAATCTAGGGGACCTGGGCATGAAGATACTTAATGAGGGGGTGGCAGGAGATGAGGAGGAGAAATGCACATTTAAAGGCCCGATGGGTAGCTCGGTGATCGATTACGTAGTCGCGAACCAAAAGGGAATGGAGGAGGTGGAAAGATTAGATATAATATATAGGATAGATTCAGATCACTCTCCGATAGAGGCTAGCTTGAGGAACTGGAAGAAACTGGAGGAAAGGGAAGTAAAGAAGAAATTGATAATAAGGTGGGATGAGAATTCAATTGGAGAATATAGGGATAGACTAGGAAATCTGGAAGGGATAAGTAGCTGGGGAGAATCGGCAGAAAGTATAAAAGGGGCATGGGTGAGAGTGGAAGAAGAGAAAGGACAAGGCTTGGTGGGACAAGGAATGTTTGACAAGCAGGAGGTGTCTACAGAGGTGTCTCAGAAAACTAGTGAAATCAGGGGAGGGGAGGGAGCTGTATTTTTCAGAAAAAGTAGAGTAGAGGAGACTACTGGAAAAGAAGAAAAAGAGGGAGGACGAAAAAATAGTGGAGAGAATTATAATGGATAGGACCGGGAAAACATTCTGGAAATATATAAGAACAGGAAAAGGAAAGAAGTGGAAAGCAGGAGGTTTGGGACGTGGACTTGGAGAGTAACAGTTTTACAACTTCTGTGTCAAATTCCGGATGAACTTGTTGTAACCTAAAACCCTAAAAAACAAAACTATAAAAGTAGAAAACTCAAGAAATCAAGAATCAATAAAAAACCAATAAACTCAGTAACCGATTGCAATGAAATTTACGCATCAGAAAACATGTAACAAAAATTTAAACGATCCGGTAAAATCAAAAATCGATCAAAACAAAAAATAGTCAGTCGATCACCAAAACATCGAAACAAAAGATAATTAATCGATCTCTAAGTAAGTCAAGCAAAGGAAAGAGAAGACTCGAAAACCAATTCATAAAATCGACACAATATCTTATTTTCAATCAAAATCACAAGAATTGACTACTATCTTAAACCAACAAGCATTTAAAAACTAATCAGTGTTAAAAACAAGATCAATAAAACCAAAAATACAATAAAAGAAATCAAAAAAAAGTTTACCACAAGTCAACAAGGTTCCAAAATAAGCAAAACAAATACATAAAACCTTAATACAAAATCAATCAGTTTAATCAAAACAAACTTAAAAACTAAAACAATCTTAAAAACAAGATCAATTGAAACCAATCGCAAGTTAGAATCAAAAGATTACTCAAAACGTAATAATTAAATCACTATGTAAAACTACTAAAGTACAATTCACAAGTCCCAAAACCAAATCAATGCAAACAAACTAACTAAACCACCGACACAATGGGAAAATTCACTTATAAATAATCACGAATAAAAAAAAACGAAAGGCCCACTCAAGGTCCGTGCCGTAGATTTCCCGTGAAAACTTCGGGATAAAATTATAATAATTGTTTCTTACTAGTATGTTCTTAAATGAATGTCTCTTATACAATAATCATATAGAGGAATACGATGATAGGAAAGATAAATCACAAGTTTATTTTTTTCCGCCGTTTTTCATTTTTTCTTTAATGCAGTCGTAGGTCTGACATTTACTCGCCAATGGAAACTTTAGGTTTTTTTGAATTCGTTTAGAAGCAAGCTCGCGGTGATTTGGGTTTTCTTCAGTTCGGCCCATGTTTGCGACTCATATGAGACGATATCTTTAATTTTTTTTACAATTTTCAATTTAAAACCGATTTTCACTTATACTTCGGCAATTGTTTTTATTGTTTCACTTTAGGTCCTAGTAGTTCTTCTCAAACTCCTTACAACGACTCCCGAATGAACATCCTACATGATCGCGTTCTCACGCTACACTAATTTATAATTTTACGCATCGCTTATTAACAACATTCCTGCGTAAGTGAACTAGCCCGATGACGACACGCGCAAAACAAATGCTGCACGATAAACACGTTCAGAAATTCTCTATCCATTGTGACTTGAATAGTTGTTATCGCATGATTAGCCTTGTAGCTATTGGCGATTGAAATCTGACGGTGTATTGTAGCGCTAGAAAGTGTGACTGGCTGTCAGTGTACATAACCAGCGAAAAGACGTCAAAAAAATTATAACAAAATTTTTGAACTAATATGTACTTTAATTATCAAACTATTCATTACAATGGTTATGGAGAGTAGTAGGGTTACAGAATTACAATGGTTATGGAGAGTAGTAGGGTTACAGAATAGATAAATCACAAGTTTATTTTTTTCCACCGTTTTTTTATTTCTTTTTCAATTCCGCCGTAGCTCTCGCACTTGCTCGGCACTGATTATTTTTGATTTATAATATTCGGTTTGATGCTGGTTTTCACCGAATTGAGTTTTTTACAATTCGGTGCATATTTACCGCTCATACGAGACGATACCTTCCATATTTTTAAGATTTTAAAATTCATACTGATTTTTGCTTATATTTCGGAGAATATTTTTATTTTTTACTTTTAGCCTTGCTCATGCTTTTGACAACGATACCCCAATCAACGTCCTAGCTTAACGCGGTTTCACGCTACACTCATAAAAATCCTCACCCAACGCTAATAAACAACAATCACGCGTGGGCGCTTGCACAAGCCCGATGATGTCACGCGAAAATCGAGTGCCCCACAATAAATACGTACGAATATGTTCTATCTATGTGACCTTAGCCATTGTGATTACGTTTTTAGTCTCGTAGTTATTAGCGATTGAAAAATGACAGTGTTTTGTAACACAAGAATGTTAGACTGGTTACCAATGTACATACTCAACGAGAAGAAAGACGTTTTCACGTCAACACCAACATCGATTTCGTGATGACCACGCGACGCGCGAAAATAATCTGGCGTCATGACGCCACCCTGTCAATTATTCTCACGTGAAGGATGCCACGCCGGCAGAATAGAGAGTGAGGATGAATATTATCATTGGAAAATGCATCAATCAACAGTATGCAGCCACCAGCGACAACCAGAAGACGACATCGTTCCCACGTAAAATGCCCCTGCCTGCAAAAAAAGATTATCACCGTTATCAGGAGCAATATCGCATGCCTGTGTTAAACTGCCCCTGCACCAATAAATTTTTCTAGGAATTGTTCCTACTTAAAATGCTCCTGCCTGCAAAATACGATTATCACCGTTATCACGAGGAATGTCGCATGCCTGTGATAAATTTCCCCTGCACCAACAAATTTGTTCAGGAATTGTTTATGACCTTCTACGGAATTATCAAATTGTGTAGGAACCATCGGTAATGGAATTCCAAAAATGCATGGGAAAATGCGAAATTCTAAATTCCGTTTCCATACTATTAAGTGGAGGTTATACGCGCAAATAAAAATTGGCTGCACAAGTGTAGCCTTGAAAACGGCGCTCCTGGAGACATTCTCACGCTGGAAAATTGCTACGAAACCACTAAAAATTTCTAAAAAAGAGGAAAAATGGAGTAGTTAGGCAGTTTTTGATCAACCATAGGACGCTTTGCTAGTCACACAGACCTTGGGGTACAGAGAAGGAAGCCTCCAGCAAATTTCGAGTTGCAGAGAAGGAAGACGCAGCATCTCCTCTGGTATTCAAAGCTATAAAGTAGGAAGACTACGCCTCTCCAACAGCAATCAAGCTACAAGGAAGGAAGACATCGTCCCTCCAGCCAATTTCAAGGCACAAAGAAGCAAGACTACGCCTCTCCAGAAGCAATCAAGCTACAAAGAAGGAAGATTTCGTCTCTCCAGCGGCTTTTCAGCTACATAACAGAGACGACAACGTCCCTCCAGCCTTTTTGATGCCACTCAGAAGGAAGATATCGTCAGTCCAGTGACGGTGACAGGAGAATTCTCATAGCATTGGTTGAAATGACCTCGTAGTCAACACCAAGATACGAAAGGATCCTTATAGACCACAGTTCTCTCTTCCTTCGGAAGAGTCACGCCCAGTCACAACTCCCCTGACCTCAAGACCGCGTTGAAAAACTCAACAGCTGGCAGCAAACCAATAAGAGGAATCAGTACAGCCAAGCCAACAGCCAGCAAAAAAACAGAAGTCCGGTTCCAAAGCTTAGGAATGTGCAGGAGGCCCAGCGAGAACTCATCCTAGCAGGGACCAAAGACGCCAGACGAGAAGCTAGCCAGAGGATCAACGACCTTAAAATAGAAAGGAGAAATTACCGTCAACTGAAGAAATCATTAAAGTAGATGAAGAAGTAAGGAGGCACTCAGCTGTTAAGAGTCTTGGTCACCGTTTTCATGCCTAATGAAATGAATAACTCCGAAAAAATGAAATGAATAAATAAAATTAAAGTTCAAACGTGAGAAAGTTTACGAATAAAATAAAAGAAATTTCGTGGAAGGTGCCGGGGAGAATTAAGGTTAGGGTTAACTATTGGCAGTAAAGTAAGAAAAAGACATTGGAAATGCGGAGTAAAGTAAGAAAAAGAACATGGTGTTGCAAAATGAGAGGCGCTTGAATAATGATCAAGAAATGCGGAGTAAAGTAAGAAAAAGACATTCGAAGTGCGGAGTAAAGGAAGAAAGAGAATATGGTGTTGTAAACTGCGAGACGCTTGAATTTTGATCAAGAAGTGCGGAGAAAAGTAAGAAGAAGACTTTTGAGTTACGATTTGGTTCACTGTGAACATCCGGTAGGAGCAACAGGAGCGAAAGGAGCAGGCGGTCGACGGCAGGAACAGGCGGCTGAGATAAGTGATAGGTTTAAGGTGCACATGTACAATTGGAGAATTAATTAGCGTACCATGCACTAGAGTAGTGTAGGCCAGCATAGGTTAAGAATTGTAATTTCAGAAAATTAATTAGTTTGGAGAACTTATGGTAGACTTCGCCGAGTTATAATTTTGGAAAGTTTGCAGCTTGAATACATGTGTTATGCAATACGACATTTCAATTTCCCTTATTGAAATGTAGAATTTCTCTTATTAATTTATGTATTTATTTCATATTTGATTGTTATATTAACTAATATTTTTTTATTGCATTACTTTTTCATTCCTAATACAATTTAGCTAATCCTTAGTCATTATACAATCCAACTTATTATTATTTGTTATGCTATTGGCTTGACACTTAGTCATAATACAATTGTTATTACACTTGTTGTTATTACACTTAGTCAATTTGTTATTACAATTAAAACAATTAGTAATATATACATTTTAATACAATTAGTCTCATTCTTAGCTTCCTAATGCTTACTACACTTGACTTCTTGGGTCTGGGTCCAGCTGCAGGATTCTTCGGAGCTTCTTCCACTTTAAGTTTCTGCTACTCCTTCGTTCGACGTTTATAATTGCCTGTCGTCTACTTGGACGGTTAAGGTCTTACCAGGTAGCCAATTGCTTGATCGGGTTACCTTTTTACCAATTATCGTCGACATTCAGTCTCCAACTGCTTGGCAGGGTTCGTCTCTTCTTCTTCTGTTTGTCTTCTTTAGTTGGGCTGGAACATGTCTTCCTTCATTAAAATTAACACACTTAAAAATCTATCCGGCTCTCGCTTAAGTGAATAATAAAACACGGCTCTTGTTCAATTAAGTGTGCGTTTGTTTATTCCTAGTTCATCCCTCGGTGATTAATCGGTGCTTTTATATTTATAACTTTTACTTATTCATATATTTTATTTTCCTTTTCCTTTTAATTTAATTATGTATTCTTTACAGTTTTTGGGTCTGTAGTTACATATTTCGTGAATTATTGTTCGGATATATTTAGGATCTTGACGTATGGTTGTTTAACTTGATGCGGTTCGGGAGTTTCTTCCTCTGGTGGTTGACGCTTGTTGATAAGTGACTATCGTCGTCGACAACTTTAAGTTTGGTGACTTTCTTGCTGGTCATGGTTAAGTTCTGATATTTTATTTTTAGTTTGTTTTTTATTTCTCGTTTGTTGTGTTTGTTAAGAATTTTTGCAATTTTTTTTTTATCCCACTGGTCCCTGCTGCTTCGTAACGGTTGTGGCAGGTTGTGTGGTATCATCATGTACAATTATCTGTTCCATCCTTGGTATGGTTATTGGCATTGATATCATTTTTTTGGCGGGCTAGGTCGTGACGGTTGAGGGGGTCGTGGTTTCTTATATTTCATTGTTACTGCTACTACGATGATTAGTACTACTAGTAAATATCCAGATACGCCTGTTGTTGTGTGCAGTTGAATCCTTTGGCAGCGGTGTTGTCCAGTTTTTTTAATTTCTGAATCCAATTCCTCAATTATTTCGCTGAGACCCGTATAGGGCTACTGGATGTATGATCCTTATTTGTTTCTTTTGGACTTTTGAGGGTATTTTAATTTGGCCGAAATCGCCGTTTGGTTGATGGTTTATGTATACTTATGTGGTGCGCATCTGTCATTTTATAAAGGAGGTAGTACTCTGGATAAATTGATAAATTTATTTTTCAGTTCCACGATGCTTAGTCCCAGTAACTGAGTGGTTTGTTCCTGAATGTCTTACTGGCATATAAATGTGGTTTGTTGTTGTACCGAGTACAACCAAGCTTTTTCACGGTGCATCGGCGTTACAATTGGATGTACCGTGGTTAACAATCGTATTCTACAATTGCTTGGGACCTCCTCTGTTGACTTGAATAACGCTGATAGGCATCCCGTGTTTGTCGGTTTCGTCAACACTGCAGCAATGTGCTGTCAAATACTGTAAGTTTCATTTACGGTGGTGCAACTTGGTTAAGACAAAATTCTTTTGTGAGTGGCTTGTATTTCAAAAATATGTATAACCAATGTCGTAGAAATAGTACGTACTATGTCTAGTGTCGATCGGATTGGTGTTTATTAGATTTAGGGTGTATTGTTGTGAATCCATCAAGGGAACCTATATTCGTATGAGCGTTCCTTCCTGGCTTCCTTCATAATCTGCTATAGCCACGCGCTGTAAGGTGATGGGGTCCATGGTGGTTGTTCTGCCATGGTACTTCTCGGATTCATTTAAATATATGCCTGGAATTTGATGGGTTGGTATCAGCAATGTGCACAACTCTCGTCTGTTAAGCATCTCTATGGCAATGAAAATGTCCGTTAGTTCCGACAATATTTGCTGGAGTTCCGCCATCATGTACATTGTCAACTCGTTTATGTGACAGGAATCACTGACGCGCGTTTTCGACAAATCGCGCATAGCGACGAAAAATGCGCTCAATCAGCGCTTGTTTATTTCTCGCGAACCTACGTGATCGACAGTTCGTCGCGCATGGGATTAGGTCGCGATCAAGTCTTATCGCGATGATTAAACTTGATCGCAACGGGATGGTAATAATATCGCGATCAAATTTTTATCATGGTGATAAAAATTCGATCGCGACAGAAATTTCTCGCGCATAGGACCCAGAATTCTTACGTAAGCATTTCGGGTTGGGAACGAACGGGTTCCCATGAAAATAGCTTACCGCACGGAACACTTCTATATTTTTTTTTTTTTCAGGCCGAGAAATAACTAATAGTCTAAGGTACTGGGTAATCTTTTACTTTTTGTGTTGGACTAGGATCTGGTGCTTCTCCGTTGGTACCGTATTTGTGCCCGAGGTAGACGATTTCTCGTTTGAGGAAGTTGCACTTCTCTGGGTTTAGTTTCAAATTGCGTTCTCTCAGTCTTTCTAAGGTAGATCGTAGTTTCGCGTGATGATCCGCTAACTTCCTACCGTAGGTGACGATGTCGGCTAGGTACACGAAACAATGTAAACCCTAGACCCCCGTCAGCACATGATTCATTAGCCTTTGGAACTTTCTTTTGAAGGCATAATGACCATAGGGTTCAACTAGCTTCGAAAATGTCATACTTTAACAATCTATCTATTTCCTCAGTAATTATTCCTTTCTGCGTTTCCGGCAGGCGGTACATCTTACATTTTACTGGCACCTGATTTTCTTCGGTCTTTATTTCATGTTGTATGGTCGTAGTGTGACCTAATTTTTCTCCCGGTAGGTGGAAGGTATCTTGAAATTCACTTATAATCCCTTCCATTGATCGGTTCCCTTGAATGTTCAGATTTTCTTCAACATATACTAGTCGTAGTAGTACTTTTGTTTGCTTTGCCCTCTCTTTGTTACTGCTTTCTGCGTCTTCTCTCTGTATCCCGTAGCATTCTCTTATTTCGTGTGTATTTTTATCATTTGGCTCTGTACTTCTTTCGTCATTCTCTTTTAAATTATCTGTTAAGTCGTTTATTTCAACTTCGTGATTGTTTACTGTATATTAAAGTAGAATTCGGGTATTAGCAATTCGTCTAATAGCAAAATCTACTGAATAGCAAGTTAGTACGAAGCACTGGCAAAATTACTGACTATTACAAACAAATGAGTTTGCCTAATAGCAAGTCGCTTTATAGCAAACTTTGCATATAGCAAAGACTTTTCCATCGTCAAATAAGAAATTTCTTCGCTTATTAGTAAGAGTGAGGAAACGTTTCCATTCATTAGCGTGCACGGCCTACACTCATTCATTTTCAATGGTCTCTCCAAAGCGTGAAAATGCAGTTTCTTTGTATAAGCGAATGGTCTCTGAGTGTGGTTCTGCAATATGCAACTCCATACCCAAAATTGTCGCCCCTATACTCTTAATTCAATTCCACTCCCTAACCACTCCAGTTGCGCATGAACGCGATATTGTCCACTTGTGTGGCATTTCTTCATAACAACATTTCTTCATTTCATCATCACGACACGGCTGCTAAACGTTCACGTGAAGATTTCGTCGAACTTGTGTCTACAAGAGTGTTTCTAATTACGTACTCTAGCCCAACGTTGGATAGAGTGGGAGCCAGTCCATCCCCTTGTTTTAGACCCTGGGGCATTGGAAATTCGCCTGTCAGGTCCCCATTAACCTTAACTTAACATCTGGAGACAGGCATTGTTGAGTTGACTAGTCTGACTAGCTTTGCGGGAACGTTGAACTGCAGTAGCATATCATACAAGCACTCTCTATCTAACATATACTGTCAGACGCTTGTTTGAAGTCTATAAATAATTGGTGGATGTCTATGTCAAATTCCCCGCATTTTGATAATATCTGGCGAACTCTAAACTGTGGATCTGTTGTAGATCTCCCAGTCCTAAAGCCTGGCTGGTATTCTACTTACAAGTTTTCTGCATAATTGTCAATTCGGATCTTCAGTATGCTTGTAAAGACTTTGTACGCCGTGCATAGTAATGATATGCCTCGACAGTTTTCACATTTAAGCTGGTCGCCATTTTTACGCATCGGGCAGATAATGCATATCTGCCATTCATCGGGTATTTTTCAATGGTCTATATTTTGACAATGAGCTTCTGTATCAAAGTCGTTAGATTATCGTTTCCGTACTTGAGCAGTTCTGCCGGTTGATATTCTATTCCGGGTGTCTTGTTATTTTTAAGTTTTTTTAGAGCGCTCTTTATGCCTGATTTTGTTGGTGCATGTACTGACTCATCGTCGTCTGTTTCTGAGGGGATGTGTGCCGGTTGACGTCTTGTGTTGTTATTGGGGTTTATCAGCTTGTGGAAGTATTCCTTTCATACTATCTTTATCTTTTCCTTCTCCGATATACAAATGACTCCGTCGCTGTTTTTACATACTGATGTGTTTGGCATGAATCCACTTTTGAACAAGTTGACATCATTATATGCTCCTCGCGTGTTGTTTCCGGTGAAATCTTGTTACATTTACATAAGTACGTCATTGAGGAATGTCCTTTTCTTGCTGTTTATTAGTATTTTTGTTTCTATTCATGCTTTTTCATTCTGGTTGGCCTTTCGACATACTGTTTTCTGAGAGCATTTTTTTCAGCCATATCTCTTTGACACTCCTCATCAAGGTTTTCCGGTAGTTTAGTGGATTCAGTGGTTATCCTTGGAGTGTTTGGTTGTTTTCTCACCCATTTGCGTGCGATGCGGCTCCTATATGTGGCAACTACCATATAGTGATCGGAATCGCAATTTGCTCCTCGGTTGGTTCTTATGTTGGTAATGCTGGTTGCTCCTTTTCTTTCATTCAAGACATGCTCGATTTGGTTATGGTGCCTGCCATCTGGTGATGTCCATGTCCACTTATTAATGTCTTTTCTTGGGAACAGTGTTGACGTTACAACCATATTTCTGGATTCTGCGAAGTCTATCATTCGGGACCCATTGTCGTAGGCATCCTTATTCAGGCTAATCATGCCGGCGATAAGTTTCAATAGGGGGTCTTGGCCCATTGTATCATTAAGGTCCCCAATTACGACTTTAATATGTGTCAATGTGTCATAGACTTTTTCTAGTTTTTGGTAGTGGACATCTTTGATTGTGTCATCCTTATCATCTGTGTACATTGGTCATAGCCACATTGAAAAGTTTTGTTCTTGTTCGTAATACGCACATTCGAATAATAAATCCTTTACTTTTTCGTCGACGATAAAAGCCACTACAAATTCGAGGCGCTCATCATTAGCACAGTGCAGCACGGTGTGAGTTATTGTGTCAAATATCTAGGAACAAGTCCATCTCGTCTCTTGCACTGCCATCACGTCTATCATGTACTTGATCATTTCTCTGGTGACTTCGCCTAGGGCACTGCTGTTGTAGAGTGTTCTTGTGTTCCATGTTGTAATTCTGACGCCTTTTAATCCTTTGCCGGGTCTATTATTCCGAATTTCAGTGAGTACTTGAGGCTCTGTGTTCGATTTCGTAATAGGTTTTTTTCTAACGGGGGGAGGTTATTAGCCTTTCGCCGATCCCCCTTGCTAGGAGGGCCAAGGTTTTTCTGTAGTGGTTTCCTTCCCGTAGGTGGGGGTTACGGTTTTTTTGCCGCCGCAAGCTCGGCATTGCCCTCTCGCTATCTTCTATGACCTGCACAGGTCACATTGCCCAGTAGTGAGTCGAACTTCCTGTTTACTCTCCAGTAGAGCAAGCACCACCGGGACCCTACCAACCATTCGAACCCTGGGATTCGCCATCAGAAGAGGCAATTTTGTCGCTGGCAGATGGAAGTGTAAATGATACGGAATGCAGCGTCGACGAAATCTCGCACCCACAGGAAGAAATACCACCGTCTCGGGCAGAAGCTCACGCTGTTTTTGCTAACTAGTCAAAGATTTCTGGAAGTACAAACAATAGCTTACCTCCCTTGCAAAATCTGCATTCGGTAGAAGAATTCTTAATCATTTACATTTACAAAAAAAAAAATTTCAAAAACACATTTCTTTACACAAAACTAAAATAAAATTTGTGTTATGACTAGAATGTCTTTTGTGGTTCTTTAATTTTGATTTTGATTCTAAGAATTTATTCACTTATTTTCATTTTTACCGCTGTAACCCCGGACAGTTGGAGATCAGTAAATTAATAAACCGTTGGATATCAGTTAAATTATCTTCACCTACCGTAACGTGCGAGTTTCGGTGGTTTAGGTGATCGTTGTCTGGCATTGTGTGACTGGGACTTCCCGTTGGAGTCTGCACAGTAGCGTCTTCTTGTTTCCTTTTCCATGGTTCCAAGTCGAATAGGTTTGATAAGCCCTGTGTTGTTTCAATGTCTTTCGTTAATTGTAGTGAGACTTCCTGTTGTCCACATTCCTATGTCATAACCAATGTCCACATTCGGAATAACGGTGTACTCCGCAGTTTGCGAGCTGTGATCACAAAGGTTTTTGATTTCGACGGAAGGCTCTTCGTGGGCAGTCGTATTTTCTGTTGCTACTACGTCAACGAATCGAGACTCGTTGTGGTACACGTCACATTGGTCCGCAAATGGGATGACAGTTTCGGCTCCTATCTTACTCGCCGGAAAAACTTATCTTTCAGCCGATTCCTCTATGTTGCAGTATTTACTAATAAAATCGTTCCCAATAACCCCAACTACATTTGTGGGGTTTAAACGTTCTACGATATGGAATATGCATGGGTAGATTTGATGCATTTTTACTTGTCCTACAATTGTCCCTTGGAAAGGTATCTCTCCAGAAATAATATTGAAGGTGACCTTTTCATTTTTATTTATGTCTTTTAGCTTTAATCAGTTTATTTCGGAAGATTTGAGCAAACAAATCTCCGATCCCGTATCAATTATAAATTTTGAGTTCCGTTCTTCCGGAATGTCTAGTTGTAATTCAATTATTTATAGGGCTGGCATGGTTGTCATCTTGTCGCACCTGTAATCTCGGCCCACTATGGAAGACTCGCGATGCGCTCGGTGGTCCCTTTAAAGTTTTCCGCTTCCCTTATACTGGTTTATAGCTGTAGTTTCTCCCGCCTTTCTCGTAGGAAGCATGCATCCTTCGTGTGTTCATCGTTCAGGCAGAAATTACATTCTTGGCCATTTCTGCGCGCAGTGGTCTGATTAACTTGGCGATGCTTAGGTTCATTTCATCCTTGTTGCGTGTTGTAATTATTTCTTCTGAAGTTTCGTGGTGTCTTCTAGTTGTAGGATTTTTGTGCCCCACAGTCTTAGTTGTTATGTCCATACGACCACCATGTGGGCAAAAGGGTTGAAAGTTCCTCTGTTGTGCCTGATTGGGTCTGCCTGTGGGGTATTTGTTATACCCTGGGTTTCTATCAGTTGCTGTTGGCGGTTTGTAAACTTGATTCTAGTTATGGTTGCTCATTGGTAGTTTGTTAGGGGCGCCTGGCCCCATGACTAGTGTTTGTACCCCTAAGGGATATTGGGAAGTTAGGGTTTGCTGCATACATTTTTCCGTCTGTTCTAATCGGGTTATCTTCCGTTCCAGTGCGTTCAAGGTATTTTCTACGTCTTGGAGCAGGTAAAACTTTTAGTTGGGGTTTATTATACACATGTTAAAACAATGCAGGCCTACCTCTTCTATTTCGGCCTTGCACCCATCTCCACCACCTACATTGGGCCGCAGCGGCATTTTGCAGGCATTAATTAGTGCCTCCACCCTGTGGAAATACCCAAACAATGATTCGGTTGGTAGCTGGTTGAACGTTCCTCAGTTGGGTATTAAGGGTTATATACGACGTGCCTTGTAATTTTTTGTGAGGGCAGCGAGTTTATTTTCCAGTGTGTCGTTTGTTCTTGTTTATACAACTATCAATGCTCTGCCCCTTAGACGAGTTGGTAATAGTCTCGTGAACAGAACCTTATCTTGCAACTCGGAGAGAGTTTCGCACCACAGGTGTGCACCATTGATAAACTCGTTCACGTCATTCGGCTTACGTGGGCTATCTTCCCCTACGGTAGGCGGCTTATCTATATCTTGTGGTTTATTTTTTACATTATAATTCCCAGAATAGGAGTTTGTTCTCACGTATTGTCTCTTGTGTCGTAATATTACTATTTCTGGTTGCAGAGTGCGAGTCCCTTCTGTATTTCCTTGATCCCCAATTTGCATGGGTGGCTGATTGTTTACTTCTGATGAATATTCTGGTCCTTGATCGGGTAATTGTTGCTCTTGATGTCTGCGGTTTTCTTCTGCAGCGTTTGCTGCTGGTGAATCTACTGATCCTTGATCAGGTAATTGTTGTTCTCTATATTGGTGTTTTGGGTCTTCTTGTTCGTCGAACACCTCATCGTCAATGTTATTGTCTGGGAATTCGGTGTCAAGATTATCTTACGAGAACGAATCAATTCTTTGCATAAATCTTCTTAAATGTTTGGTTAATGGTAGCCTCGGCGTGAACTGTGGCATATATACATATTTGTTATTATTATTGACGTCGAAATGTCTTTCTTCTCATTGAGTAGGTACATTGGTAGCCAACCTAACATTCTTGTGTTACAAAACACCGTCATTTTTCAATCGTCAATAACTAAGAGACTAATAATGCGACATCAACGGTTGAGGTCACAGTGGATGGAACATATCTGTACGTATTTATTGTGTGGCGTTTGCTTTGCCAGTAACGTCATGGGGCTAGTGTAAGTGCCTACGCGTGATTGTTGCTTTTAGCGTTGTTATGAACCAAATCTCGGTTCTTTTTAAACAGGAACCATGACTTTCCTCAAGGGCTTAAACCCTAGGAAAGGTCATGAATGTTTTGAAATATTGCCACCTGAGTCAGCAGAAATGCAGACTCAGGTGAAAAATGCATTTGCGAGAAAAATATTTTCCTCGAGTCAGCTTTCGTGCTCGACTTTCGACTTGGCCTCGTAGCCATGCACGCAAAAATGACCACCAAGAGACAACATGGGCTACAGGCCCTATGTCCCCAACAGTATGAAGTAAAGTCGGCCAAATGGCCTACACTTCAAAAAGAAGAGGTAAAGCGGGCAAAATGCCCCATACCTCCAGCGTCCTGAACATGGTTCAAAAGGACCTATCAGGCAAAACAACAACCGGTAAAAATTATTTCAGATGCAATTCTACATTCTTCTCCATTTCAAGAGAAGAAATGTAAAGAAGAAAATTTTCATAACATCCTAGAAAATTTCCATAACAGCGTTGCTTAAGATATTCATGAGTGTATCGTGAGAACGCGTTAAGCTAGCCTGTTGATTTGGGTGTCATTGCAAAGGATTTGAAAAGAACTACAGGACCTAAAGTGAAACAATAAAAATAATGGCCGGAATATAAATAAAAGTTGGTATGAATTTGAAAATGAAAAAATAGTGAAAGATATTGGCTCATATGAGTCGTAAATATGTACCGAGTTGTAAAAAATTCCAATCGGAGAAAACCCGCATCAAAACCAATTTAAAAAACCAAAAATGCTCAGTGCCGAGCCATTGTCAGAAGTGCGGCCGCATCTAAGAAGAAATGAAAAAACGGCGGAAAACAGTAAACTTGTGATTCATCTATTCTGTAACCCTAGTACTATATATAATGATTGTATTTAAGAGATCTATATATAAATAGGCGACACGCTTTTTTGTTATCCCTTTTACAGGAAACCAGGTGGACTTACCAGGATAAAAATTATACCATTCGAAAGATTAGTTTTTTCTCTATGTGCATCACCTAATTTTTTTTTCTTAAATTTAAATATAAATAAGTTTAATTTTAAATTGAAATTAAAAAATTCAATGGGATAGTATGTGTGAATTGAGCACACGTATAGCGTAGATGATGCTTTCGGGAAGAATGTATGCGTGTGATTGTTTCACTTTTTCAATAAGGGGAAAGGGGGCTGAAAGAAATTTTCGCGGAGCAAATAGATTTTTGGATTTTCTGAAATTTTCAATAAAAAACACAAACAAAAATCATGTTTATATGTACAATTGGTGAGTAAAATTTACACACGTACACGAAAATACACTCAAAAATTTCTGTTCTTGGTATAGAAAACGGAAATTTTTGTGTGTATTAGAGTTCTTGGTAAATTTGATAAAAAAATATGAAAATTTTATATCAAAAACCATCAAAAATTACAAATTTTATGGACATTTACAGAAAAAGCGAGATTTAAATCCACGAATACTTCCGGAAAACGCTCAAAAATCTAAATTTCATCATATTTCCTAACTTTCTAACTTACTATTCCTAACATACCTTTAAAAACATAATTTAGATAAATTTGATACATGGCAAAGGGATAGGAAATGACAAAATAATGGGGTACTGTCATACGTAGTAGCCCCCTAGGAAGCTCAGTTTAGCCGCTACGAGAAAGAACAGTTGAAAATAAAAAAATTTGAATTTTGTATGGAGACACCCTTAACAACTGACGATACAGGAATATAATGTATGAAAGAAAGTTAGAAAATGTCAAAATAGTGGGAGTCAGTCATACATATTACACCTCTAGGAAGCTTAGTTTAGCCAGTGCAACCAAAAAACCTTTAGAAATTCAAAATCTAAACTTTATCATAGGTATTTCCCAACTTTTGTTTGCATATTTTTAAAAACTTAATTTAGAGCAAAATGATGTATGAGAAAAGGTTTTAATATAGAAAAATAATGGGGGTCGGTCATACATATGAACCCTCTAGGACACTTAGTTTAGCGGCTGTGAGCGGAAAACCGTTAAAAATTCAAATTTTTAATGGAAAAACGCCATAAAAATCGGAAGAAAGTTGTTTAATTTTTGATTCCGGGAAATAATGACGTTTTTGAACATAAAATTCATCAATTTACATGTAATTTTGAATTAAAAATCACCCGCTACGGGTTCAATCAACCAAAATAGTGTTTCTACCAAAGCAAAGGGACTGTTGTTGTTGCTGGAGTGAAACAAAATTCGATTCGAATTCTCGAAAACCGAATTTATGCACCACTACACAGCCAACAGTCGGTTTGGTGGTGTATGTAGGTACCTTTATGACCAATTTCTCTCAAAACCGGTTTTTACTCCCTAAAAATTTAAGAATGTCTCTAGAAACCGAATGAGCTTTGCAGTCACCAAAAACACATAACCCTGCAGCGTCATTTTCATCCGTCATTTCATGACTGCTTCAGAAAAAATTGGGTACACAGTCATGTATGGGATCGCGACATCTGGTAAGTTATTGTCTGTGCCTCTACGAAAAACTCAGAATATAGAACATACCTATTCAACATTATCATAGATCATACGTTCAACTGAATAACCAACCATTTATGCCAAATACGTCCATTCCTTTCACTCAAACATAATATCTATGCCAATGATAATGTGAGGGGCAAATGCAGCCATATCACAGACAATATTCACATGTTCATTCTTTTGCTTTTTGCCTGGAAGAAGGCAATCGTTTGCATAAAAAAATTGCATTCTTCCTGACAAAAGTCAAAACAATGAACATATGGCCACAGACAATAAAATGGATGCATTACCACAGACAAATTTAAAGCCATCGTTTACTTATACCATTATTTCTTGCTAATTTGATGAAAATATATGCAAATTTTATTTTAAAAAATATGAAAATCACAATTTTACAGTTATTTCTAGAAAACGCGAGGTTAACTTTCACGAATATTTATGGAAAGCGAGCGAAAGTGTGAATTTTATCATATTTCCCAACTTTTGTATGGACCCACATTTAAAAACATAATTTAGAGAAATATGATATATGGCCAAAAGTTGGGAAATTAAAAAATAATGGGGGTTGGTCATACCCCCTAGAATGCTTGATTTAGCCGCTACGAGCAAAAAACTATTAAAGATTCAAAAGCTGAAATTATATCATATATCCAAACTTTTGTCTGCACACCTTTAAAACCTCAACTTAGAGAACAAAGGAAAGGTAGGAAATGAAAGTTGATACGTTTGTACGGAAATTCCAGATATATTTTATTTACAATATATATTTATTTCCCACAACTTCATAATTTAGTTAAAAACCATATGATCCACGGTCCATGTTGTTTATTGAATCGTATCCCCGTCTGTATGAGAGAAGGTAAATGCAGCAAAAGCTTTTCTAAGGACTTCTACAATCCAACTCAAGCCAATGTTAGATGCGTCGTGTAAATGGTATAACAGTTGACTTTCGTGGCCACTCTGTTGGCAACCGTTATGCTGTTCCTAAAAATCCATATCTTTTAGCGAAATTTGATTGCTACTTAAATGTGGAAGTTCTTGGCACAGTTTAGAGCCTAAAATATATGTACAAATATGTTTATAAGGGATACGACTGTGCCTCATTACAGTTTGGAAGAGTTTGGGGTGGAGTTGATGGCAAAGTTTATATAGATGATATCGATAGCTTTTTGTCCGGTCACTATGTTGGATCTACGGAAGATAGTTGGCGCATAAATGAGTATCCAATGCATTACCAGTCACGTAATATATTATAGTTCGACTTGAATTTTACTTGCCTCACCGGCAAAATGTAGCCTTTAGGGAAGGAAATGTTCAGCAAGCCCTTAAAAATCACAGAAGAACCAAATTGACTGCATTCTATGAAATCAATCGAATTAGTTCGTCCGAGTTTCTACATATATACAGAGACGCCGATGCATTATATTTAGGTAGATAAAGAAAAGAAATGGAAAAAACCTCAAAGAGGAAGTAGCAGAGCTATTGCTGGATTATTTTATGTTTTATGTTGAGTTGTTCCATCTGAGACTATTTTGCTTCATATTCGAGGTCCCATCAGGATTTGGGTACTGTTGGGAACATTATTTACTGCACATTTTCAGCACATGCACAACGTATCGCATGAAGTGATGGAGAGTGGCGTGAATATTTATTAGAAGTAAAAAAGTATAAGTCCTCTCAGCGGTTAAGAGAGTTATTTGCCATATACTATTTGTGGTATGAACTTTCCTACAAATGCTTTAGATTTGTGGAATGAATTCAAAATTTTCATGTGTGAATTTTTAATAAATTCTTCAGAAAATGATTCATATAACCGTGCTTTACTAGATATTGAGGAAATTTTGTTTAGTAAACGATTCATTCGGTACTTCAACTAACCTTTTCGGAGGTAAGACTTTTTTCCTCTGTGAAGGTTTTTGACGAATATGGCCAGCTATATCTCACGGTACACGTGTATCACTTATTGAGAATTGCCTTACTTCATTGTCCAAATTTTCAAAATTCCACAAAATAACTTTTACTCAAAACATGCGAGCTTCACCTCATGAGATTGAATTCGTTGAATTTCTTAAATCTCTTGGTAATGGAAGTTTACCCACATTTCCAGATTACAGCCAAGATGTTATTGAAATTCCTTCCCATTTAATTAGCGACTTCGTGATTGCAGATACTTATGGCAATGTATCTGAAACCATAAAGTCTAACGATATTCTCAATTCGGTTATATTAGCACCCAAATATGAAAACTGCACTTTCATCGATGCAGAAATCTTTAACAGTCTGTCCGGAGAGGAACGAATATAATTGAGTTCCGATAATATATTGAGCGATGATTATATAGAGGAAAATAATTTTTCCGTCGAATTTTTAATCGCAGTTGATGTAAGTGGGCTCCCGATTCCACAAATTTATTTTCAAAACCAAATTGCATACTTTTACTTATTCGTAATTTCAGTACAGGACATGACTTGCTTGGTCAATGGTACACCTATTCGTTTTGTTCAAATGTAAAAGAAAATTGTTTGGATTGTGATTTTTGCGAAATACACGTATTTTGACACCACAAATAAACCTTAGTTATACAAGTACACTTCTGTGTTTTTCCTTTAAAAAAACTCAATTTCCCGTCATTCTGACTTTTGCAATGACAATTTAATAAATCCCATAAATCCCAAACGTTTCAAAAAGAAGGAATCTTACTCAAACTACCTATATTTTTTCACCGTTAATTGTATGTTGTAGCCAGTAGAGTTAAATCGTTTGACCGATTGCGTGTCTACATGTATTTCTGAAACACAAGGTCAAGGTCATTTGGCAGAAGATGATAGAATTCTTACAAAAAGTATTTGACGTGCAAAATTAGCTGAAGTGATTGCTACTACAGTCTGAACTAAATAACCTTTTTACTTACAATGCTACTGTGTATATAGCGCCATGCGCGAGCTATTAGAGTGTGCGTTGCGAACGGTGGGGGTTGGCGAGCGTAGCGAGCAGAGGGCGTCCCCCTAGTTTATAATTAAAGGAGATATTAGTACGAAACAATTGTTATAATTTTGTGGACGTGAAAACGTCTTTTCGCACGTTAATTACGCTGATAGCCAAAGAAACTTTCTTGTGGTAAAATATACAGTAAGAATTAAATCGCTAATAACTACGGCGCTTATTATGCGATAACAACAACCGAGGACACTATGGATAGAGAATGCTTGTACGTGTTTATCGTGCAGCGTTTGTTTTGCCCGTGAATGCATCGGGCCAGTGTAAGCGCCTTCGCTTGATTTTTGTTGATTAACATTGGGTAAAATTGTAAATCAGTGTAGCATGAGAACGAGTTAGTACGTAGATTTGGCTGCCATTGCAGAGAACTGAGAAATAGCTATTAAAATTTAAAGCATATTTGCCTAAAGCATATTTGCCAATAAATATATTTGCCGAAATATAATTAAAAATCGGTGTTAAATTGAAAACTGAGAAAAATTAGATATATGGTTTTGTACGTGTCATAAATATGCGCAGAATTGAATAAAACGCAAATCAAAGAAAGCTTGCATCGAAACGAATTTTGCAAACCAAAAATTCCCGGTGCCGATTATATTGTCACGGCTACGGTAGCATCGAAGAAAAAATGGCGTTATATAATAAAATTGGTTTATCTATTCTGTCACCGTACTACTTTATACAACCATTGTATTAAAGAGACTGATTTAAGTACATACTTATGAGAAACACTTATTATAATTTTATCTCGAAGTTTTCACGGAAAATCTCTGGCGCGACCTTGACTACACCTTTCGGTTTTTTAATGTTATTATTTCATTTTCTTTTTCGTTTTTCTCTTTTGTTTTCTTTTCCTTCTTTCTCTCGTTTTTTTTTTTTAAATACAATTTAAAAAACATTTAAAATGTTCAACTACACAACTCAAATATAATACAATTTCCACTTCACGTATAGTACAATTTTTTTTTTCAATTTTTTATTAAAACACCTTTGATCTAAGTTTTTCTGTTGGTCTTTTGAACTTTATTGATTTAAAGTTTTGACAAGTATTTCAGTATTAAATAGATACAGTTTCTTAGAGCACGAGAAGGGTTAATTTTTAGTTACGCCCGAGAACAGAGTTGATAGAGCAATTTTTAAAAGGAGCGACCGATCCAAACGCAGTTTCTAAGACGACTGACTAAAAAAGGGATCGGTCATGAACAAGAGGAAGTGAAATATTGCCTGGAGCCAAGGTCAAACCCAAATGTTGCTGATTCCAGATGTGCCAAAAGTGCTGGAGTCTTTGTTGGATAAGTTGCTACAGAGCTTATCGAGATTCTGGTAGATGAGTGAGCGCTATTTCTGACAACACTCCTTGATCTAAGCCATGAAAAAAATGAGCTGGAGTGTGAGCACGAAGATCTTCTGGATCATACCAGAGTGGTGAAATAGGTCTCGTATTTAAGACCGCTTCGATTTGAGCTAAGGGCGTTGAAAGATCTTCAAATGTCAGAAGAGTATTTTTTAGAACTCGAACCAGGTGACTGTTAACATATTTCACGGCTGTCTCCCATTCCCCACCAAAATGAAGAGGATCTGGTGGCTAATAAATCCATCTGGTTCTAACCTGAGCAAACGAGCTAACGAGCTGAACGTTTTCCTGAGAGCAGGATCTGAATAATTCCTTGAGAAAAGAGTCAACTCCTCGAAAATTTGGTCCACGAAAACTGTAGAGCACTGACCTTGCTGCTCTTCGACTGAGGAATCGACGATATGATTTAATGAATGCTTCTGCTGAATATGAAGACACTACTTCTAAGTAAACTGCTGAGGTTACGAAGCATACGAAGACAGCTATCCAACCTTTATATGTCTTGGCACCTCTTCCTTGGAACGTTTTGAGCATGAAAGGTCCAGCATAATCCACACCAGTAGTATGAAATGGCCTTGTCGCATTCAGTCTTGATGCTGGAAGCGGATCCATAAGCTGTTGAGCTCGTCGAGCACGATATCGAGCACATGTCACGCATTTGAGATTAAATGAGCGTACTGGAGCTCTTCCTCCAAGAATCCGAAATTTTTCCCTTATTGTCATGGGAGGGAGTTGAACTCCTCCATGTAATGCTTGCCGGTGAGCTTGATCTATGATGAGCTGAGAAAAACGAGATTTCCTTGGTAAGATGATTGGATGAATTTCGTCGTCTTCTAAGGGAGCGTTTGCGAGCCGACTTCCGACCCGTCGTATCCCATCTCCATCCAAAAATGCTGTTAACTTTGAAATGAAATATGAAGATGGTAGGTGTAAATCTTCTTGTAGAGATTTGAACTCGAAAGAGCAGTGAGCTTGTTGAACAGTTTTAAACCAGACCAGCTGGGCATTGACCAGATCTTCAGGAGCTATTGGGTTGTGACCCAGGGAGCTGTTTTCTTCTTTCCTTAGCATTTTGCAAAATCTTTTGCAAAGAGATGTCACTGGTAAGAGCTTGTAGAGCGTTGCATATCTTAGTGGGTGAGCTTCTTCATCTGGAGTTTTGATAACATGTAACAATATTCTAGGCTTTACTTCTTTGTGAGCTAGAGCTGAAGGATTGAACTGTTGAGCTGGCCAAGAAGAGGATGAGCTAAACAGCCGTTTAGTTCCAGTCCACCACAGATCGAAGTTGATAAGCTGTGTTGGAGTAAGTCCTCGAAAAGCACAATCCGCAGGATTGTGTTCTCCAGGAACATAAAGTCATTTTGCTGTTGGATTGAGTTCTTGTATTGAGGAAACCCGGTTTCTTACGAATTCTTTCCACTTGGATGGATGACTTAAAAGCCACGTTAAAGCAACTGAGGAGTCAGTCCATAGATAGAGTGGAGCGTGATGTAATTCCACCACTTGGTGAGCATGTTTGATGAGCTTTACGAGCAGATAGTTCGAGGCGAGGAACAGTAACTGGTTTATGTGGTACTACTTTTGTTTTAGCACACAAGAGCTTTACTTGAGCTGATTCTCCTGAGCTTTGAATTTTGATATAAATACATGCAGCCATGGCTAACTGCGATCCATCTGAGAAGCCATGTATTTCTATGTATGAGATGGAGAGTGTATTGAGTTATCTTGGAATATGAATATGAGCCAAATGAGGCAGCTCATTCCGCAGATGCGTCCATCGTTGAATAAGCTGCACAGGTTATTCATGATTCCATCCAGATTTATTTAACCATAGCTCTTGAATAAATATCTTCGCTCGAACTACTTCTGGAGTTAAGAATCCAAGTGGATTGAAGAGTTGAGCCATTTCCGAGAGAACTGTACGTTTGTGGTGAATCTCCACCACCGTCTCCAACATATCCTTGTTTCCTAAAAAGAAAGGATATTAATTATATGAATATATCCAAACCACTTACCTGCATATGACAAACGTCACCAGTCATATGTTGCAAACGTCACCTGTCAATCATGCGATCAATCATGCGATCATTCACTGGAAAACGCCACATCCGCACAAAGCGTCGGAACTTAGTACTTCGAAACAGTACTGGTAGATGGTTGTGCAATGAGGTGAATGCTAAATGTGAAGAGTCGCGAAATTTAAATGGAACAACGAACCAAATTAATGATTGGGAAATGGGAACAGAAGTTCAACTTATGATTCGAATTATGCGGGAAATGCATTTTCGTGAAATGCAAATGGAAATTGGGAAATTGGGACAATAATTCCATGGAAATTGACAGAGAAAAAAACAGCAGCTACAAGAGGAGCTCCGTAACCCCAAGGTTGGACCCCGACCTCTCACGATAGAGGAATACCGGGAAAGGAGAAAGGGGCAGGCGCAACAGAAAACCACTCCGGAGGTACCGGAAATACCACCGAGGAAACGAACGGGCAAGGAGGCGCGATTCCGGGCGGACATCGAAGAGACGCGACGTCGACTCCTTCTGGCTGTGGGCCGGGAGCAGCGAACAAGGGTGGAGCAAGAACTCCAACGGCTGTACAACGAGCGGAGACGATATCGCCAGGCAAAGAAGCTGGCCAGGTACAACCCAGCGAACGAAGATTAATGGTCCAATTTAGTTTAAGAGAAGGTTGTATTTGTTAATTAGTAAGAAGAATAAATGTATAAAAAATAAATGTTGAAGTTGTCTAACGATCGGCTATTTAATGGTGTTCAGGAGTGTACTCCCCCGAAATAGAGTTACTGTGAGGTTCTCTCCTCCAACGACACAAAGAGTCGAGGGAGAATCGTCACACGTTTGGTTATCCTTTTGAGCGATGAGCGTCTAGGTGAAACTATAAACTAATCTGACGTAGGACTCCGAGAAACGCCTTGAACTTTCCATTTAATGTCATCTAGAGCTTGAGCAGGAGCTTTAAAAATACTTTCGAGAGAGAGAGCTTACAAAAAAGCTGGGCTATAGATTGACCACTTTGCGAGAGGGCAGTTCGCTGCCATGCAGAGTTTAATAAAATCTTGAGCTATGAGCTGAGCTCCGGGCCGGGTGTCTGAGCCGCCATAAATTTCATTCACCCAACGTCCTTTAATCATAGCGTGTTTGGAGCCTTCATCCTGAATAGTTGATGTAGCTGACGCCGCTGGAGCTGATGTTTGAGCTTGTTGAGCTGCAGGTGTATTATAACCGAGGAGTATCAGGGTGTGATGTTTGATACCACAGTGCCAGCATAACTTTTTACTTCTACATGCCTGCACATCATGTCTCCCAAAGCAACTGGTGCATAATCGGGTATTTATTACCAGATTATGACGTTTCATTGGCGACATTGATCTAAACTGGTCACAACTCGAAATGTAGTGATTAGCACCATAACAGTCACAGGTGTGACCCAGATCGTCAGGACCACGAACCCCCTTCGTCCATGGTTGATTGGTTCTAGAACTCTGTGGATCTTGACGAGGTAGAGCTTGAGATGGAGATGGAGATGAGCTTCTGGGCGAGATGGTGAGCTCGAGAATGATAAGTTGCGGCGTATGATCGAGAATAGAAAGATTTTTGCCTAGAGCTTTGCTGAGAAGAGGTTGATGCTGAAGACTTGAGCTTCATCGATTTCTCCGATGTGATTTCAATGCTCTCAATGGTTGTTGCTTCAGACTTAAAGAACTCCTGAAGTGTGCTTAGTTGAGGAAAATAATCGTTTTTTCCAAGAGTTCTTTCCCATTCGTTCCTAATGGGCTTAACCGCCGTACAATATGGTAAATTATTGGCACATTCCATTCATCAGTTTTTGCCCCAAGAGCATTGAGCGAGTGAAGAGCTTCACGGAGAGTGTTTAGCAAATCATGAAGGCCTTTTGAATTCGATTCAATTGTAGAGCTGGAGCCGAAGAGCTTGTCGAGCTGGGTAGAGATTAGTGCCCCTTAATCTCGTACCTTTTAACTCATAGCTCCCAAGCAATAGGATTATTTTCATTGTTTGCCTTCATGTTTGCTAGTACGAGCTGCTTCTCCTTGCAGTGCATTTGAAAGGAGCGACATTTTATGGACAGGTTGCAAATCAGGATTGTTACCAACCATGGCTTGGAACATTTCCTCGAACTTTTTCCATTCTTCATATTTTCCACTGAAGGGTTTAAATTGGAGCGACCGATCCAAACGAAGTTTCTAAGACAACTGACTAAAAAAGGGATCGGCCATGAACAAGAGGAAGTGAAATCTTGGCTGGAGCCCAGGTCAAACCCAAATGTTGCTGCCTCCAGACAATATTTAGCGAGATGATAAGGGCCGGCCGTTTGTTACGATTTTCGCGACAATGCTTCGTAGATTGCAACATTACTGCAACTTCTGGAAACATTGTTTTCCTACGAAACATTGTTGCGACTTCTCGTGACAGTCAAGTATTTTTCAAATAAAAATTACTAAATTCAATTTTTAGAAATTACCTTTATCAAATTCCAGAACGTAGGTTTTTAAATTGCGGCTGCGCCAAATGTCATGTTATAATTCCTTTCCCACAATTACCTTACAATTGTAGGGTGAGACCTTCACCTCAAGTTCATTCTTTAACTCCAAAAGGTAAAACTCATGCGTTTCCTTATTAATTATTTTCCGTCTTATATCAATATCAAAATACCGTCATATATCAATATAAAAATACCGCTAATAACTACAAGACAAATAATGCGATAACAACGATTGAGCTCGCAGTGAATAAAGCACATTTGTACGTATTTATTGTGCGGCGCTTGTTTTTCCCGTGACGTCATCAAGCAAGTGTAAGCGCCATAGCGTGACTGTTGTTAATTTAGAGTTGTGTACAGTCATTTATGAGTGTAGCGTAGGAACGCGTTAAGCTTGAACGGAAATTTGGGTGTCAACGTCAAGAGCTTGAAAAGAGCTGTCAAGACCTTATGTCAAACAATACAAATATTTGCCGAAATATCAGGTAAAAGACGGTGTTAAATCGAAAACTGAACAAAATGAAAGGTATCATGTCATATGAGTCGTAAAAATGCGCCAAATTGAAGAAAACGCAAATCAGAGGA